>JAXQQM020075345.1:0-136401 GCA_034641835.2 Pinus albicaulis | reverse complement strand
TAGGAAGACTGTTGAGTCTCAAAAGTGTTCTCCATATTCATACATATTTCCATTATGTCATAACCATTTAGCTCTTATTTCATAGCCATTTGACCTAAAACCCTACATCAAGTAACCATTTTCATAAATATATGGGTTAGGATCCTTGTTTTCCAAAGTTATTTATTTTATGTATTTTAAGTGATTTTATGATTAGAAACTAGAAAATTAACATAGTTTCATATATCTATATATGTGTTATGAGTTTTGTGACATGTGTAGGTCAAAAGGAGACTTCTAGAAGACCCTTATGTGGCACTCTAAGGCCAAATTCGAATTTGGTTGGAGAAGATTATGGGATTAAAAGGATATGTGTCTCACTTCCTTGTTGTATTGAAACTCTAAGAGGATATGTGTCTCATTCCTCAAGTTGTGTTGAAACTCTAGAAAGACATGTGTCTTATCATTTCCTATTTTGATTGTAACTCTAGAGATGGAGGGAGAGATTCATGGACTCCCATTAATGAGATGACTCCTCATATTTTGTATAAATAAGAGAAGCTTTCTCCTATCATAGGTAATGAGGAAGTAATGAAAAAGTAGTAGAGAAGTCTTTTGTAACAAAGTTCAAGATGGAATGGGATGTAGATTTGTGAGTTCTTTTTAATAGAGAAATTCAGTTCTTTGATGCTGTTTTGATTACAACTTTAAGGAGATGGAGGACTTCACCAAATTGGTAGCAGAGGGCCCCTGCTATCCAAGGAGGCTTTTACATGTTTTTTAGATAAGTTTCTTTCAATTCTGTTTTGTCATATTTCCTTACTTAGATTGCTTTCTGAAATCATAGCTTTTAGCATAATTTTTCATGGCAGCCCGGGCATTTGCATATCTTTTGAATAATGACATGGAATCAATATTGTTCTGCTGCTAATTTATTTTTCTTAGTTTTTGTTTAATTCCAGTACTGCTTTGTTTATTTCAGTCTTGCACATTTGTTTCCATAGTTAGATTTAGATATATTAAATTGCTCATGTCATTTTCAGTTACCTCCGAAAGCCACAGCTGGACTGATGGTGAGGGATTGAAGTATGAGTGTGTAGTTTGATATTAATTTACTTTCTGCAAGTTAGATATATTAAATTTCTCATGTCATTTTTAGTTACCTCCGAAAGCCACAGCTGGACTGATGGTGAGGGATTGAAGTATGAGTGTGTAGTTTGATATTAGTTTACTTTCTGCAAGTTAGATATATTAAATTGCTCATGTCATTTTCAGTTACCTCCGAAAGCCACAGCTGGACTGATGGTGAGGGATTGAAGTATGAGTGTGTAGTTTGATATTAGTTTACTTTATGCAAGTTAGATATATTAAATTGCTCATGTCATTTTCAGTTACCTCCGAAAGCCACAGCTGGACTGATGGTGAGGGATTGAAGTATGAGTGTGTAGTTTGATATTAGTTTACTTTCTGCAAGTTAAATATATTAAATTTCTCATGTCATTTTCAGTTACCTCCGAAAGCCACAGCTGGACTGATGGTGAGGGATTGAAGTATGAGTGTGTAGTTTGATATTAGTTTCTTTTTCTGCAAATTAGATATCGGATTGCTCAAGTTGTTTATGGTTACCTCCGAAAGCCATAGCTGGACTAATGGTGAGGGATCAGAATATAAGTTGATGTAATTTGATTTAGATTTACTTTGTTGCAATTCTTAGGATTTCTTTAAGCATAGTTTCTTTTGTGTTTAGACAGCAGCAAGGATAATTTGGTTTTCATGCTCAATAGTTCACTGTTTGATTTATTAGGCTAGCAGCACATTTTCATTTCCTTTCAAGTTTTGTCATTGTATGTTTCAAATTCCTTTTTAAGTTTGAAGTTTGGTAAATCATTATAAAGGACATCATTGCCTTGAATATTCATTACCATACTTGTCTTTTAGAATTTCCATCTCACATTAGGAAACCAACCAAGATCAATAAAAATCCAAAAACGACAAAAAGTAAGAGATAGGTTATCTTGCACATATAGTGCGCCACACTTCGTCAGCTTACGAATCCTTGGTTGATAATTTATGTTAGCAATTTAGGACACACTAAACTGACCAAACAAAGACCATGCAACTGGAAGACCTCCCGAAAGAATAATTCAACCACTTGTGAAGCTGAGGCTCTTGAAGAAATAGCAAACAAGTTGGAAAATTTGGTCAATCTGTCGACCATTACATAAATACAGTCCATCCCCTACGTAGTTGGAATCTCGGTGATGAATTCCATAGATACACTCTTCCACTTCCTCTCCAGAATGGGAAGCGGCTGTAGAAAATTGCCCGGGTGTGACAACTCTACCTTGTGTTGATTTTTGGGTAGCAGGATGTGCTCTAGCTCTGAATTTTTCTGGAGGGGCTAGAACACATGAGATCTCCAAGACCCATAAATCCTTTGGAGAAATTCCACCCAAAGTGAAAGTTATTCAAATAATTAATTACTTTTAATGGAGCCTAAGTTAAAACTTAGGAAATTAAAATAATTAAAGTGAATTAATTTAAATTTCGGTGAGAAGCTTCTAAGTGAAGAGGATCAAGTATATTTTAATCTTAGCCGTTGATTAAATATTAGATTACAGCCGTTGATTCATCAACAAGAAAAGTATAAAGAAAGGCTTGAGGGTCAGTTGGAGAACACACACAGAGAGTGAATTTGGAGATCGAATTCTTCTGACGGAGCAGTGCTTGGATGAATATAAGGTTTGAGTGATTCAGCAACAGTGAGGGGCAGAATAAATTATTGGTCGAACGACCAAGAGTACATAGCAGAGAGGCAGCAGAGGCAACAATGGAAGCAGCACAACCACCAGGAGAGGTGACACAGTCCCCTGAAGGGGTAATGTAGGCCCATCAAACCCTTGCTGCCATTCTCACAACCTATTCTTCTCCACGCTGCCTCTGCAGTTTTCCTTTGGCTATCAATTCCCTTATTCTTCCTCTGCCATCACCTTGCTCTCCCCTTCATTCCCTCTTCTGTTGCCGCTCCTTCTCCTCTTTTCAGCATTGTTCAATCCATGCGTTCTTCCTTCTTAGCGACCCTAACTTTCTCCCTTCACGCTGCCTCCTACCGTGTTCTCTCCTTGCTGCTCCATTTCCGCACATTATCAGATCCTCCTCATACCTACGCACAACACCAAATAAATAACATAACATTTTTTTTATATAGGATTCGATTTTGATTTTTTTTTGGTTTGGCCTTGGTTTAAATTGAAAATTTTATTAACTTCCCAAATTTTGACATTTAAGAATTAAAAAAAAAAAAAAAAACTTTTAATTTTTGTTTATTTGTACATAAAACAAAATAAAAAATTCACTAATTTTTTAACGTTAGTCAAATTTATTTTAAATTATTTCAATTCTTTTTGTATAATACTTAAATTTTTTGGGAAAAAATCAAATTTTGGAACATTGGGATTTTTAGCCATTTAGATGATAAAATCCTTAGGCTTGGGAAAATATTTAATTGTGGAAGAATTCTTATAGTCAAGTAATTTAAATTTTAGAACATATCTAAAGTTTTGACTATAGGGAAATTTTAAATTTATTGGATTTGCATTATTTTATAAGATTATTTAATCCATAAATTACTTGACGAAATGTTTATCTCGCATCGAAATTTCATGGTATTTATTGATGATTAACTATTGAGATTTAAGTGCTAAATACTCTCATATGCTTTAGTTGAGTTTGATGGGATTTTCAAATGTTTGCTATTGATTAAAATCGTCTACTGTTTTAGTAACTCGACTTTTATTGAATATTTTTGGGAAACTTTCAAGTAATTGCGATCAATATTTTTATTGAGCACTCTATTGTGGTTTTGTGAAAAATTGTATATCTTTCAATTGGGTAATTTTTGGCATCTTCATAATTGACATTTTCACTTAAGTACATAGTGGTTAAATTAGATAATTTGTAATCTAAGTGCTTTGGGTTTTAACATCACATTTCACTAAACATTCTCGTGCATTTTCATATTAAGTTAGTCTTGCATACTTAAAATCCACTTCCAAGCATAAGTTTTGTCGATAGAAAGATAATTACCCATCCATCTTTGCTTGAGAAGCCTGGTTTTAGTAGTACTTACAACAGTGACCTTGCAGTCGTCAGAGCCACAACTCGATCTAGTGCCGAAGGCATCAGGTACGTTAGATTTTTAGGAGAGGTATCATTAATCACACCTTATTTTCCTTCACCTTAACTTCTCGCTGCCACTTACTACGAAATCAGGCTCAATATAGAAAGGATTGATGGGTCTAAACTTAGAGTAGGGATTTAATTAAAATTAACTAAGATTCCCGCACTTCACATTATTTTTAGGATCTACATTACATATAGGATAGTCATTCATCCAAGTAGCAGTTGTTCATCAAGTACTTGGTCCTAATTTCCTTAGAAAAATAGTTGACTCCACAAGGCAATGGCATCAATCATTCAAATATAATTGAATCCTTTAATATTGCTAGATCTAATACAAGTATTTGGTCACCTAACTGTGTCTCCCGACTTGGTTGGTTCCCAACTAGTTCTCCTTCATTCCATTTCCATAGGGTCTACCCCTTTAGTCTACTATAGGGAGACAACTTAAATGGAGAGATTTAGGATCAGGGTGAAAACCCTTGATCTGAGTTGTTGTGGAGATGCCTAAACATTCTGTGCGACAATAGGCTCCAAAAGAAGAATTTGAACATGGCCTTAGCTGCTAGAACTCCTTCGTCGCTTCACAACTTCTTCCTCAACCTACTAAACCTCTCGTGCAAACTTGGCCGAAAAACTTCGACATGGATCCTCCTCGAGTTTCAACAATTGTTGCTCTCCTTGTACAGATCGATCCTCTTTCATTGTTGCTATGTGTGGCTTGAAACCTTTCTGGGCACTTTTATAACCCACCACAATGCACAAGCTACGAATGATGACTAGGGTTTCAAATTGTAATATTCCAAATTGAAATTTATAGCTAATAACAGACACACGAACTAGGCTATAGTAAATAAAATCACAAATATGCATGCACCATCAAAAACACCAAAAAACTGGGCAAATAAGCTAAGCCATTTTATTAAATTATGAATTGTAAGGAGTACATATAGCAAGGAACAAGTGCACCTGGGCTTGCGTAAGGAATCTAAAACAAACCCAGGTCGAAGAGATGACCCCCACAAGCTAGGAAACTTCGACCCAATATTATTTTGTGTAGAACCAGAAATTAACAACTGTTGTTGCCCTATAAATGTTGAGAATACCCCTTTGTAGTGCTCGAAATCACCTAAAAATGAAACTATAGCTTCTCCCAAAAATACGCAACCAAACCCATAAAGGAATATGCCTCAAACTAACCACCACAAAAATCCACAAAATGGTGCAAATTACTAGCTAAATAATAAAATGCACTACTAAAAAAAAAGGGGATTTTTGGCTTGAATACCGCCTAGAAAATTCTGCAAATTTAGCTGAGACCTCTCCTCCAAATACCCATAAAACCCAAAAGGGTTTTGGTCTAGCTCCAACCCTCCAAATTCACCTCCAATTCTTGTGAGATCCTCCACTAATTGGGTAATTCGTGCTACAAGAATTTAGCCACTGAATTCCCTCCAAAATGCTGGGAAAATTCCCTCAACACTCCTTGTACCTCCTAGCAAGCCGAAATCCAAACTCTCGGTCAAGTCTCCCCTACAATTAACTCCCTTCTATGAAATTTGTAGTCCAGAAGTTGTTGTGCGCAGGCCCAACATAGGAAAAACTTGGCACAATAGATATGTGAAAATTCCAAGATCTAGATCTGGAATCTCTACAGCAACAAATTGAACTAACTCTCCTACTTGTAAATTATATTTAACAAGATATTTGCAGATTACTTCTGAAAATATCAAAGCGGTTACTGAAGCAACCTTGGCTTAATTAATTCACATGTGAAAACACAAATATGAGCAAGAGAAATAACACACACACAGGACACCATTATTTTTGGACAAACATCCCTGGAAAAACCCAATGTGGGAAAACCGGTGCAATATATCTGGGGGTTTTATTATTAAGAAACAGTTATTCTGGATACATCTCTAGATGTCTCACCAGATGATTCAGTTACAAAGAAATACTGACAGAGAAAAAATGGTGAGTATACCTCACTCTACAAGTCTCGGTTGATTCGGTAACTGAACTGACGAAACCCCAACTCCCTCTACATTGTCTCTACTTAGTAGCTGTGTAGGCCTACGTGGGGTCAGATTTCGAATTGTGTCACCCCTTCTGCGTGATATTTCAGCATTTCCAGAAAATTGATCCAGCCCTCTCGACTCAGATTTGGATTTCCCCAGTTGAAATTAGACTTTTTTCTGAAGAACTGTGTTGCCTATACGTGGGGATTGTGTGGCCCTGTGTCACCCCTTTAGGGTGCTGTGTCACTCACTTTGGGCTTTGCGCAACCTCCTCTCCATCTTCCTCTGCCTCTTTTTTACTGATCCTTGGCCCATAGAAGATCCTCCTGCCAAAACTGTCTTTTCCCCTCAACTACATTGAAGAATCACTTAGATCGAAGTTTTTTCCAAGAAATGCTCCATTAGAAAATTCGATCACTTGATCCTTTCGGTGTATTTTAAAAATGACCCTCAAACCTTCTTTTATAGTCTTCTCATTGAGACTAAAACAACCAATATTATATCTCCAATCAACGACTAATATTATATTATAATTTATCTATTTTTTCTAGAAGTTTCACCCACAGTTTCATTAATACTCACTAATTATTTTAATTTCCTAAGTCAGACTTATGGTCCTTATTAAAAATAATTATTTCTTCTTATAAAATTGTTTCTGGTGGAATTTCCCAAAACAATTTTTGGGTTATCTATACACTATAATGCATGTGTCTAAGCCTCTCCGCAAATTCTGAGACTTAGAACACATTCGATGCTACTAAAAATCAACACTCCCTCTTAACGAGGAATGTGCTCTAACAGACATGCCCTGCTACACACTGCTATGACTCTGAAGCATCTCCCTCTGCGCTGATGATGTATGGCATGCTACACATCAATCACTGCCGTGTTGCTGCACTATACTGTTGCTGACCCTACCACGATCAACACTGCATATGTACTGCAACTCTCTCTCAAATGTTGCATATGCTGCTAGCACTACCACTGCTAACACTGCACTGCAACTCAGCTACTGAGAGAAGCAGCTAAAAAAAATCCAAAAATTTTGAACAAGTGTTCAGGATGCATCTCGATGCTGAAAATCTGGCTGCTGCTAGTCCCACGTTGTCACTCTGAAGCACTACGTTGCTGCTACTCTGCACTACATCCCTCTGCGGTGCTGCAACTCTGCTCTACGCTGCTTAGATCTTAGCATTGCTAACTACTGCATATGTTGTTTTTGCACTCCTCTGCACCGACTGAAAACTCCTCCAGCCTGCTACTGCTGATCTTGGGCACTTGCAGCAAGGTATGATCTGAGAGGTGGACTCCTCAAGGATCATGTCCATTGAAGTTCTTGCGAACTTATAGCTCAATGTCGCCCCATCTTCCTTCTAGAGATGCATGGGCACTCATGGCGTTCTCATCCTCATCGATTTTCACGATTGCAGACTTCAGATCGTGCTTCTTGTCCTTGTCCTTTTGCCTTAAAGGACACTGGGAAGCATAGTGACCAAGTTCACCACACTTGAAGCACTTGAACTTCGAGATGTATTTCTTACGTCTTCGCTGCTCCTACTGCCCTTTGTATGCAAGGGCTGCATTTTCTTCCTCCTACTTCACCTTCGATCCACTGCCACTACTTCCATCAATTTTTCACTTGACCAAGTCTCTCCTTAACTCTTCTTGCTAAAGAGCACCCCACATCTCTTCCCAGCCTGGCAAGGTTGCTCTGCCTAGGGTGTTCTGGACAAATACCTGCCAATCATCAATGACTACATTCAATGCCAGTCTCACCAACGTTGTAGGAGAAGGGTTACATTCCACTGCTACAAGTTGGTCATGAATCTCCTGAAGTCTCGACAGGAATGGAACAATACGCTCCCCTTTCCGCATCTATGCCATCCTCAGTTGTTACTCCAAGTACATCTTCCCCTGCTTGGAATATCCTTCATATAGCGTGGCCAAGGCTTCCCACTTCTTCCTGACAGTATCTTTGCCATCTATATGGGACACTATGTGATTTTTGAATCCATCCAAGAGCACCCTTTTTTCTTTCGCCATATCAGCCTTGTATTGCATCAACGGATCTAGATCTATAGGGACAACTACCATGTTCGTCACAAAGAGATTGAGATCATATTCATCTAGAAGACAAGTGATTCTTGCCTTCCAAATCACGTAGTTGGAGGCTCCCTCCAACTGGTCCTGATCTCTAAGCTTGTGAGTTGCCATGGCCATCAAGAATGTCGAATCTTCTCCTCTTCTTCCCTCTCTGCGCAACACTAGACAAGCTTACGCATTCATTGTGGAGCATGTAGATATGTTGCTCGGATCCGCTGCTCAAATCTTGGAAAAACTGAAATTCCCCGACTAGGAACTTCTTGAGGAAGAAAATTCCCTCACTGTTTTCTTGCTTCCTCTTCTAACGAATTTATGCCCAACAAAACAAATTATGCCTGCAGAAACTGCGTCCCACCAGCTTTGCGCTGCTCCCTCTGCCAAGGTAAAATTCAGATCTGGAAATCTTACCTCTCTATCGACTCACTCAGAGAGAGACCTTCCTGAAAATTTCAGCCCTCCTGACCTGGACTTCGCAATCCCTCTGAGGATTTTAATTGCTGCTTTCTGTAGCTCTTCGGTGTTCTGAATCTAACTTTCAAAAACCCTATTGCAATTTTCTGATTTACTTCTCCTGTTTGTTCGATTTAATTAACAAGTTAATTTCATGAATTATTCAACAAAAACATCAAAGTAAATACTACTTGCAGCCTACACATACATATAGATCATTTACTAAAGCATAACACACACATGACAAAGGAAACAATATTTTTTGGACAATCTCCCCAGAAAAACCCAATGCGGGAAAACTGGTGCAACAACTCTTAGAGGGTTTGTTTATTAAGCAGAATATCTGAATATAATCAAGGGCACTAGTAGTGGTTTTCCCAATAGAGAAATCACGACAAATGTACCTCTATCACTCAGAGACATAAAATATGGTTGATTCAGCTAAGGCTTCACACCTTTTGAATCGCTAAATATGAGCCCTTTCTGGCCCACTGGATATCCCAGCGTTGCCTTTCCTGGCACTGTGTTAGCTTGCATAGCTGCTAGAGCCTCTGTGTAGCTTTTGTGCAGTACAGGCTGCTCCTGCATCACCCCTCTAGACTCAACACTGCCTCTGCATCATCCTGAAGGGCCTGCGTCAGCCTCTGCATGAGCCTAGTTGGGTTGCGTCCCTCCTACTTGGTCTCTGCGCTGCCTGGTACAGATTTTCCTCTCTGCCTATGTATTCTCAGCCTCATATCTGAATAATCTCTCGCTGATCTGCCCCTCACCAGCACTGCAAGCTCACTCAAAAATTCTCAGCAAACTGCTCCCCAAAATTTCGACTTAGCTCAAGTGCCACTGCTCTATGTGTGTTCTCCAGCTGATCCCAAGCCTTCCTTTAATGCTTTTCTCATTGAACATTCAACAGATGTGATCTAATCTCTAATCGATGGCTAATATTACAAAAAACTTGATCCACATCACTTAGAATATACTCACCCACATGTCTAAATTAATTCACTTTAGTTATTTAATTTCCCTAAGTTAGACTTAGGATCTCCATTAAAATAATTAATATTTTGAATAACTTAGGTTCCGGGTGGAATTTCTCCAAACGATTTATGGGTCTTAGAGATCTCATGTGTTCTAGCCCCTCCACAAAGTTTCATAGCTAGAGCACATCCAATGCTACCCAAAATCTCAACACTCCCTCTTAGTGAGGAATGTACTCTAGCAACACTTCATTCTGAAGCATCACCCTGATCCACAACATCGGTCCCCTACGTTGTTTATGCTTGGCCTGATGCCCTTCATCCTCTATGTTGTTGCCTTTTGTACTACTGCCCATGTCACTGCCACTGACACTGCCTCATCTGTACTGCAACTCCCTCTCGAATGTTGTATCATGTTGCCCATAGCACTGCCACTGCTAACTGCTGCACGACAACTCAGTTACTGAGAAGTAAGCAACTGAAGGACATCACCCAAAATACTGACAGGCAAGTCAGTTTGGCTGCATCTCAATAACGAAGCACCCTCTGCTGCTGCTCTACGCTGACCCTTAGAAACTCTACGTTGTCTACTACTTTGCACTGCATAAGCACTGTCTCTATATTGTTGCTTCCATGTTGTTGTTGCCTCTTCTCTGCGCTACTCCAGTCTTCAGCATCCCAACACTGCCATAGTACCTCAATGATCCTTTGCACCAACTAAATCGAGTCATCCTAATACTGTCTTTAAGGGCTCCCATAGCTCGCATGTGATCCAAGAGTTTTGGAGACTCAAGGATCATGCCCCCCATCTATAGTTCAAGAGAACTACTTATCAATTTCGCCCCACTTCTTCTCTAAAGGTACATGATCACTCATGGAAACATCATCATCATTGCCAATATCCCCTTTGGTTGCCACAGTCTTGGAATCTGAATCTTCCTTGCCCTTCTTCTTCTGAGAACAAGTATTGGTGAAGTGTCCCAATTCACCACATCTGAAGCACCAGACCTTTAAGAGGTCCTTCTTCTTCTTCCCTTGTTGTTGCCTCTGTCCCTTCGATGCAAGACCTGCATCTTCCTCCTCCTATTTCTTTATCTTGGCTCCTCTGTTGTTGCTTCCCCTCTTGGTTATTCTCCTGATTTCTTCCTGACGAAGGATTGCCCACATGTCCTCCCAGTTTGGAAGTTGTGCTCTGCCCAAGATACTTTGGACAAAGGTCTCCCAGTCATCGGTGACTGAATTCAAGGTAATCCTCATGAAGAGACCATCATCAAGAGTTACCCCCTTTGCAAATAGTTGATATGGAATTGCCTTCAATCTAAAGAGGAAGGGATCGATCTCCTCTGACTTGTGCATCGCAAATAGTCGCATATGATTCTCCAGAGGTATCTTCCTCTGGATGGAGCTACCTTGATACAACGTTTCCAGCTCCTGTCCATTTCATTTGCTGTTTTCTTCTCCACAATATGTGGGAGCATGTGATCCTTCACCCCATCCATGATCAAGCGCTTAGCCCGCGCCTTATTTTCCTCATACTTTTTTAGAGGATCAGCATCGACCGAAATGACCACAACCCTCTCGACATGTTCTCTGATATGATACTCATCAAGGACTGAGAAGATCCTGGCTTTCCAGATGAAAAAGTTAGACACACCATCCAACCTGTCTTGATCTCTCTATCTGTGCGACACCATCTCTGCTCAAAAATGTCGAAGAAAAATGGCTCTTCTCCCTTCTACTACTGCTACTCTCAGCAAGAAACTGGATCTAGGTTTCCTGACAATAGAAACCCTCTAGAGACTATGCTCCCTTTGACTAGTGATTTCCCTCCTAGAAATCCTCCACCAACCCTGTCGAATCAACCCTCTACGATCACTTCACCAATTGAATCTCAGATTTCTTGGCTAGAAAATTTGTTGAGGAGTTGTTCCCTCTTACTTTTTCAACCCTGCTAGACACTGTTCTCCACCAGCAGAAATAATGCCCCACCAACAACTTTGAAGATCATAAAATTTCACTTCCAGCCATGACAACCAACACAACGTCACTCCCTCCTAGAATACGTCACCCTCTTGGGTCTACATCTACCTCCGTGACAGCTCTGCATGAGCTTGACAAGCTCTGCATCACCCTTCTTGGATTGCGTCAGCTCTACCTCAGCAGAAGGGCTCTGCATCACCCTTGCTGGGTATCTATGTTGTCCCTCTGGTGCTATGCTGCCTTTTTTTGGATCTGTGAGCTTCAACTTTCCTCTTGCAACAAAAAATCTTCAGCTCTTTGCTGATGGCTTCAGCTTGATCTACACTAGCTCTGATGCCATGTGAAAATTTCTAAACCTAAGTTATAGAAACCCTACTGCAATTTTCTGATTTACTTCTCCTACTTGTTAGATTTAATTAACAAGTTGTTTTTCTGAATTATTTAGCAAAAACATCAAAGTAAATACTACTGCAGCATACACATACATACAGATCATTTATAGGAGCATAACGCACACATGACCAAGGACACAATATTTTTTGGACAATGTCCCCGGAAAAACCCAATGCGGGAAACCAGTGTAGCAACTCTTAGAGGCTTTGTGTAAAAATTTTATGACCCAGCCCCAGTTTTCAGTTTCTCCTTATTTCTCCCATATAGTTAAATGCCCATTCCCATATCCATACATTCAACAAGTTGAAAAAATAAATATTTTTTGAAAACACAAATTCTAGAAATTTCACAATGCTGAAATGTAGAGATAAAAACCAAAAAATAAATTGGCCCCACACAGATTTTAGACACGCTGATTTTTGGTCAATGTGACCCTGGAAAAACCCCCTAAAACTCTTGGGGAAAACCAGTTCGAAAGCTCTTCTTATTTCCGGAAAATTCTTTTACAGAGAAAGGAAATATACAGGAAAAATTTCAGCAAACAATGTACAGACTTATCTCATTTTCCGTGCTTGCCTCCACATCGGAAAATGTGCCAAATCAGCAAAACAATGAAAACAAAAATTTATTATAGCATTGAACAACCTTGAAACTCGTGCCCAATACTTAGCTGTACGACCGTACGGACTATATGGAAAAGTACATCAGTGCCTCCTCCTCGAAAACCATGTCTGCTGTCTCAAAAATCGTGCCCAACAATCTTGGAAATAGTGCCTTTAGCTTGTTGTACCTTCTCCTCGATTTTTGTGCTTTCCCTCTTCTCGAAATCCATGCCTCAAGCTGCAGTACGGAAATATGCCTCGAAATACATGCTAATTAATGTTGTACGGACTATTGCCTTGAAATGCATGCAGCCTCTCTCTGCTATACGGACTTGCTGAACTGCTCCTCTCCTTCACTTTCTCAAAACCCAAAAATTTCTCCAGCTCTCTTCTCCTCCTTCTTTCAATCTGCTCATGAAAGAATGAATGACCTTTTCCCTCCTTTTCTTCCTTTAACCTAACCCTAAGTGACTTTTGGGGAATCCCTAAATCTAATGGCTGAGATAGCTTTAGATCTAGGGCTGAGATTAAATGCTCATTTAAATCTCACTTTCTATTTTTTAATTCACCCCACTTAATAAAGACCCACTTAGTCATTTATTTCCAAAGTCACTTTTCACTTTCTAATTTCACATTGACTTTATTAAAGTCACTTTAAAATTAGACTTTAGTAACTTTATCACTTAAAAGTCACTTTTAATTTATATTTGACTTTATAACTTTATAAAGTCACTTTAGGAGAAAAATTAAATTCTTTTGGACAATTTTCCCTAGGCCAAAGATCAAAGACTTAGGGAACCACCTGTCTTCTGGTAACCAAATTTCAATATTTTTTTTATTAAGAAGAATATCTTAATACAATCAAGGGCACCAGTAGTGGTTTTCCTAATAGAGAAATCATGACAAATGTACCTCTATCACTTGGAGACAGAAAATTTGGCTGATTCAGCTGAGGCTTCACACTTTCTGAATTGTTGAATACGATCCCTTCTAGCCCACTGGTAATCCCAGTGCTACCTTTCCCGGCACTGCGTCAACTCTACGTAGCTGCTAGAGCCTCTGCACAACCTCTGTGCAACACAGTCTACTCCTGCGTCACCCCTCTGGGCTCAACACTACCTCTGCATCACCCTGAAGGGCCTGCATTAGCCTCTTCGTTGCCTCTGCGTGAGCCTGGCTAGGCTGCGCCCCTCCTGTTGGGTCTCTATGCTGCCTGATACGGATCCGCCTCTCTGCTATGAATTCTCGGCCTTGAATCTGAATAATCCCTCGCTGATCTTCCCCTCACCAACATTGCAAGCTCACTCGAAAATTCTCAAAAAACTACACCCTAGAATTTCGACTTAGCTCAAGTGCTATCGCTTTGTGTGTGTTCTCCAACTAACCCCAAGCCTTCCTTTATACTTTTCTCGTTGAATAGTCAATGGTCATGATATAATCTCTAATCGATGACTAAGATTATAAAAGACGTGATCCATGTTACTTATAACATTCTCACCCACATCTCTAAATTAATTCACTTTAATTATTTAATTTCCCTAAGTTAGACTTGGGGTCTCCATTAAAATAATTACTTTCTTGAATAACTTAGGTTCTAAGTGGAATTTCTCCAAACGATTTCTGGGTCTTGGAGATGTCATGTGTTCTATCCCCTCCACAAAGTTTCGGAGCTAGAGCACGTCCGATGCTACCCAAAAGCTCAACATTCAGCCTCCGACTCAGTGTTGGATTTGCTTTTGCTATTTCACAATCAACGCTTTGATACCATGTGAAAATTCCAAGATCTAGATCTGGAATCCCTACTGCAACACATTGAACCACTTCTCCTACTTGTAAATTAGATTTAACAAGCTATTTGCAGATTACTTTTGAAAATATCAAAGCAGATACTGAAGCAGCCTTCCCTGAATTAATTTACATCTGAAAATGGAAATTTGAGCAAGTGAAATAACACACACAAGACACCGTTATTTTTTGACAAACGTCCCTGGAAAAACCCAATGCGTGAAAACTGGTGCAGCAGATCTGAGGGTTTTATTATTAAGAAACAATTATTCTGGATACAACTCTAAATGTCTCACTGAATGATTTAGTTACAGAGAAATACTAACAAAGAAAAATTGGTGAGTATACCTCACTTTGCAAGTCCCGACTGATCCAGTAGCTGAATTGATGAAACCCCAACTCCCTTTGCACTGCCTCTGTGTAGTAGCTGCGTAGGCCTGCATGGGGTCATATCTGGAATTGCTTCATCCCTTTTGTGTGATCTTTCAGCCCTTCCGGAAAATCGATCCAACCCTCTCGGCTCAAATCTGGATTTCCCTTGCTCAAATTGGACTTCATGTTGAAGAACTGCATTGCCTCTGTGTGGGGCCTACGTGGCCCTGTGTCACGCCTTCTAGGTGCAGCGTACTCAATCTAGGCTCTACGCAACCTTCTTTTCGTCTTACTCTGCCTCGTTGTTGCTGATCCTTGGCCCAAGGAAGACCCTCCTACCAAAACTCTCTCTGCCCCTCAACTGTGCTGCAGAATCACTTAGATCGAAGTTTTCATCCGAGCACTACTCCGTCAGAAAATTCAATCACTTGATCCTTTCAGTGTATTTCACAAATGACCCTCAAACCTTCTTTTATAGTCTTCTTGTTGAGACTTCGAATACCGCGATTAGATCTCCAATCAACGGCTAATATTATATTAGACTTGATCTACTTTTTTCTAGAAGTTTCACCCATAGTTTACATTAGTACTCATTAATTATTTTAATTTCTTAAGTTAGACTTAGGGTCCTTGTTAAAAATAATTAATATTTCTTATACAACTATTTTTGGCTGGAATTTCCCAAAAAAAATTATGGGTTATCTGTAATGCATGTGTCTAAGCCTCTCCACAATGTTTGAGACTTAGAGTACATCCGATGCTACCAAAAATCAACAAGACAACCCCAACTTAGCCCCAAAATTTACCTGAAATCTCCAACAAATACCAAGGGAAGCCAACCCATAAAATCCCAAAACCAATCCCAGCACAAGATGGCTCTCCCAAGAAATGCATACTCTTGTTTTGCATCCCAATCACTCCACGTGATGACCGGTTGTGCCTGCAAACGCCTCTCGGAACAACTTTGAAGTTTGAAGATGTCTCCCCTAGAGTGGCACTTGAAGTCTACTGAAGTTAGAGTGGAGATCTCCTCCTGGAATCCCCTAGTGCTGAACAACACTTAGTTGTCTTGGCTCAACAACTCAAGAGAACTTGGTTCTATTATCAAATTGTCAAAAACTCCCAAAATGATGCCTCCTCCTTCTATTTATCTTGGCTGCCCCCTTTCTCTCCTTGTGGGTCCCACCAATTCAACTTCCTTCTCCCTAGCTCGATTTTCCTAAGGGGTTCGAATTCCCCTTTTTTGGGTGGCCCCACATCCCACTACCAATTTAATTTTTCCTTTTCTCTAATGTTGGTGGCCTCCATCTCTCCAAAAATTAAGTGGGGACTCCCTCCATCCACTTTTCCTAAGTTTACATGCCAAAATATTTCCCAACACCCAATTGCAAAAATAGAAATTCATCTTAGAAAAAATAATTGATTGTGGACATTACACAAACCTATTCAACCACTGCTCCTATTTGATTTCAAGCACAAATAACCCTATGTGGACGAGCCTGCAAATGGAATCTCTCTCCACTTTTTTGACGTTTGGGCTTGCAAATCACAGTTTGAATCTCTGTGACAAGATTCACCAAATTGCGTCCTCTTGAAATCAGACAAAACTTAGCCTCTCGTCTACTGTGTGCAATTATCCAAATTTAGTGTACAAATCTTGAACCTAGGATTGGGACTTGGCTCTAATACCACTTATTGGTATTTGGAGTTTGTAAAATTATTTAAGACAAAAATATAATGACATATATAGATGGTATAAATGATTTTGATTTTACGTGGTAAAACCTTAACTATTTGTCAAGGAAACATCCACGAGCAAGGCAAGTATTTTATTACCAAGGAACCACACAACCTCTCAGGCTTCATAAATTAAGCACCATTATATTCATTATGAAAAATATCTTGGTTTCCAAGACCATTAGAGTAGCCATATAAATATTTACTTTACATTTTATATTAATTGTCGTCATACTCTAACAAATAGTTTATAAAATACTTCAATTAGAGAAATAATACTAAAGTATCCACATAGGGAATATCATAATAACAACATAATTATGGTTTTCAAGCTCCTATGGTTATCGTTTGTTGAGACCACTAATGGAGACCCTAAGTCTAACTAATGGAGACCCTAAGTTTATTATTTAATTTCCCTAGTTTAATTTCGTGTTTTGATTTTACATTGTCATTTTGTGTTTAAGTAGGCCTCTATCTACAGTAATTGTGTCTACTGTTTAGGGTCAACTTGACTCACTTTTATAAAATTTGGCCATAAAATTACCTTTGGTGTATGGATTTTTATTGGTAGATTATAACATGACATATTTTGGATATATGGGTTCTATCTTTAAAAACTACTATTGTTGAACTTCTCATGAATTTACTTTATGCTTGCAATTTGTATTGTTTTGAAATTAGTTGTAGTTGTCTATCAACACTTCTCACTTAAATAATTGACATGTGAAAACTAAAATCTGAGCAAGAGAAATAACACACACACAAGACACCGTTATTTTTGGACAAACGTCCCCGGAAAAACCTAATACAGGAAAACTGTTGTATCAGATCTGAGAGTTTTATTATTAAGCAAGATTCATTCTGGATACAACTCTGAATATCTCACCGGATGATTCAGTTACAAATAAATATTGATAGAGAAAAATTGGTGAGTATACCTCACTCTGCAAGTCGCGGCTGATCCGGTAGCGGAACTGACGAAACCACAGCTCCCTTTGCGTTGCCTCTGCGTAGTAACTACATAGGCCTGCGTGGGGTCAAATCTGGAACTGTGTCGCCCCTTCTGCGTGATCTTTCAGCCCTCCCAGTTCAGATCTGGATTTCCCTAACTAAAATCAAACTTTCTACTGAAGAACTGTGTTGCATCTACATGGGGCCTACGTGGCCCTGCATCACCCCTTCTGGGTGTTGTGTCACTCACTCTGTGCTCTCTGTAGCCTCCTCTTCATCTTAATATGCCTCTCTGCTACTGATCCTTGGCCTGGAGAAGATCCTCTTTCCAAAATTGTCTCTGCCACACAACTGCGCTGAAGAATCACTAAGACCGAAGTTTTTCATTCGAGCGCTGCTCCGTCAAAAAATTCGATTACTTGATCCTTTCAGTGTGTTTTACAAATGACCCCCAAACCTTATTTTATAGTCTTCTTGTTGAGACTTCAACGACCGAGATTAAATCTCTGATCAATGGTTAAGATTATATTGGACTTGATCTGTTGTTTTCTAGAAGTTTCACCCACATTTTACATTAGTACTCATTAATTATTTTAATTTCTTAAGTTAGACTTAGGGTCCTTATTAAAAATAATTAATTTTTCTTATAAAAATATTTATGGGTGGAATTTCCCAAAACAATTTCTGGGTTATTTGTAATGCATATGTCTAAGCCTCTCCACAAATTCTGAGACTTAGATCACATCCGATACTACAAAAAATCAACAAGACAACCCCAATTTAGTACCAAAATTTACCTGAAATCTCCAGAAAATACCAAGGGAAACCAACCCACAAAATCCTGGAACCAATCCCAACATGTTAATTTTGGACAACTAGGTCCAAACTCCATGTTGTGATGTTTAGATGAAGATGCCAATATTTTTATTAGACTCCTCTTTCGGAGAGGTGCAAGATCGATCTAAAGGTCATCTTAATCCGATGAGCAAAACATTTATTTTGAATTTATTCAAAATATGTGCAAGTCGGCCTGAAGGTTTGGAGCCCCAGCAGTTGTGTCACACACCCTCATTGATGGATATATATTGGTCAATGTTGGAGGACATTTTCTCTCATCACATCCTCACACATTTCTCTCTCCTAATCTGATTGGTTTGATCCCTTGGAGGCTCTTCTCTTCACATGTGGGAAATTGTAGCAAGGAGACTTTTCTATTTTTAGCCTAGGGTTTACCGTAGCAATTGACCAGCATTATCTTTGGTCAACGCATGGTAAAATTGACTTGAAACTTTCCCAAACTTTTGAATCCACATTTTTTGGCACAATTCCCAAGGCTAGACGTTGAATTTTACTTGGCTACATTGACGTTGTTGTTGCCATTGTTTGCGTTGACCATTGACTGACAGTGTTGACTTTCGTTGACTTTTGGGGTTGACTGTTCTGGCTGTCCTAGAGGGTTGTGTGACACTTTTGGTTGGCTAACCATATTGAGACTTTGTTGGTTGAAGCATCCTACTGACCACCGTAACGTACCAACACACTTATATATTTTTGGCTTGTCTTCTGTCGATCTACTACTATGTTCTATCAACATTTTACTTTATTGTTATGTGATTGCTGACTGATATTGGGATATAATTAAAGTTGCATCAAGCATATATAATCTACAATAATTTATATGGTATCAGAGCAGAGGTGAAGATAAAGCCCTAGTTTGTAGCAATCACCGAAGAAGAGCATGGGTTCCTCTAACTACAATGACTTTAAGGCTGATGAAAAATTGACTGGGAAGGATGACTTCCATGCCTGGAAGATGACATTGGACCTTATGTTGGAAGACCAAGATGTCATGGACTATGTGCAAGGTAAAATTCAAGAGCCTCCATCCACTGCAACTTCTGCTGCCAAAACAAAGTACAAGAAGGGGGAAATCAAAGAAAAGATGACGATAAGGGACTCAATTCATAAGATTTTGGTTGCCTACATCTCTGAGCTGGGCACATCCAAGGAGATGTATGATAAGTTGGTAAACATGTTCAAGGCCAACAATGTGAATCAAGTCCTATTCTTCAAGAATCAATTGAATAATCTAAAGAAAGGTCGGGATGAGTCTGTCCAGTCATATTTTCTGAAGCTGATCAAAAATAGGAATTATCTTTTGGCTATTGGGGAGACAATAGTTGATCAAGAGATGGTTCTCACCGCACTTGGAGGTCTCTCATCTGAGTGGCATGTATTCCACACTACCATTCTCAATAACAATGTGATACCTGATTTTGACGAAGTACTATCAAGATGCATACAAGAAGAGACAAGGATGAAGGAATATGAAAATGAAGGAAATGCTGCCTTCGTTGCTCATACTAAGAAGAAGAAATTTGGTGGTCCAAGGAACAAAGGAAGAGCAGGGGCCCAAGGAAAGAAAGGAAAGTGTTACACTTGTCACAAGCCAGGTCACTATGCTAGAGAATGCCCTTTCAAGAAGGATTCTCCTGATGATGATGACAACAACAACTAGAGGAATGGAAATCAAAGGAACAACAGGTTCAAGGGAAGGAGGAAGGCTTCCTCTGTTGGAAATGGGAAACCTTTCAAAAGGTCGAGAAACTCCAGGTATGAGGAATTAAATGTTGTTGATAAAATAAATGAATTCATTCTTGTATCTTGTATCTTCCCTCTCTATTGCATCTCCACCCAACACTATGGATGTGTGGTTGATAGATAGTGGTGCCTCAAGGCACATCACTTGGTTCAAGGAAGCACTTTCTGATATGGTTGAGAAGGATGTCAATATGAAAATTATCCTTGGAGATAATTCCACATATCCCGTGAAAGGGACAAGGACTGTGACCCTCCACTTGTCTCAAGGTCAATTCCTCCGCTTGCATGATGTACTCTATGTACCTGATTTGAAGAAGAACCTTGTGTTTGTATCAGCCATGGAAGACAAAGGTTTCAATGTGGCGTTCATTGATGGGAAGGTGGATATCTGGAAGAAGAGTTTCAAGGAAGCTATCACGATTGGGCTTAGAGTTGATACACTCTACCAGGCTGGAGGAAGTCCACTGGGAGCGATAACGTGTGATACTATCCGATAGACTGAACTATGGCACTGGAGGTTTGGACACCTTCACTACAAGGCCCTTCCCGAAGTAAGGAAGGTGGTGACAGGGATGCCCGAGTTCACAAATGATCATGAAGGTGTATGTCAGGGCTGTGCCGAAGGAAAGCATACAAGGGGAACTTTCCCCTCAAGTGTCACAAAGACATCTGATGTTTTGCAATTGATACATTTTGATCTTTCTAGTATGCTACCCGTGACATCCTTGGGAAAATGTTCTTATTATATGACATTCATAGATGACTTCTCTCGCAAAACCTGGATATACTTCTTGAAAAAGAAGGATGAGAATTTCATGTGGTTTTGTACCTTCAAAGCCTTGGTGGAAAATCTGACAGGGAAGAAGATCAAGATATCGAGGACTGATAATGGCACTGAATAGAGATGAACGAGTTCAAAAAAATTTGCAGGGAAGCTGGCATCAAGAGGGAGACCACAACTGTCTATACTCTTGAGAAAAATGGCATTGCTGAAAGAAAGAATAGGACCTTTGTGGAAGCTGCCCGTGCCTTGCTATGTGACCAAGGTCTACCGAAGTTTCTATGGGGATGAGTTGCAAACACTACTATCTACATACAAAACCGATGCCCTCATTCTGCTCTGGACTCCAAAACTCTTGAGGAGGTTTTCTCTGATAAGAAACCTAACATCTCACATTTTAGAGTTTTTGGATGTCTTGCTTATTTTGATGTGCCGAAGGAGAAGAGGAGCAAGCTGGATGCTTATGGGAAGAAGGGAATGTTTGTGGGATACAATGAAACTTCGAAGGCCTATAGAGTCTATGTGCCTGGTCAAAGGGAAGTGGAGATATGCCACGATGTTACCTTTGACGAAGATTCTTCCTTGAGGAAAGTAGTCAATCTTTCGAGATCTAAGGAGGATTATGAAGCAAGGCCCAGAAATCAAGAAGAACTGTAGGATGAGACGATGCTCGATGCTTAAGTACCGATGGGCCCAATTGATCCACCTCCTTCGATGGGGAAGAGACCATCATGGCTCAGGGACACTCTCTAGGATGCCGAGGGACATATGGCCCCAAGGGGGACATTCTGTGAAAGCAAGAAGCCGAATAGATACCAAAGGTATCTAGTAGCCATGAGTACTATCGTACAATTTGAGCCTGGATCTTTTGAGGAAGCCGTAAAGAATCAAGTCTGGAAGGATGCTATGCATGATGAGTATGAGTCCATAATGAAGAATGATGTCTAGGATGTGGTTCCAAGACTGGAGGACAAAGAAGTTGTCACCTCGAAATGGCTCTACAAGATCAAGCATGGATTTGTGGAAGTGTTGAAAAATTCAAGGCAAGATTCATTGCCCATGGCTTCTCTCAAAAGGAATGCATAGACTATGATGATATATTTTCACCTGTGGCCCGATATACCACCATCCGATCTATCATAGCCCTTGCTGCTATGCCAGGATGGAGTCTTCATCAGATGGATGTGAAGACTGCATTTCTACATGGTGCGATAAAGGAAGAGGTGTATGTGGAGAAACCTCTTTGGTTCGAAGTCCAGGATCAGGACACCCATGTTTCCAGGTTGAATAAATCCCTCTATGGGTTGAAGCAAGCACCCATAGCTTGGTACGAGAGGATAAATAGCTACCTAATGAAGCTGGGCTTCACTCGTAGTAATGCTGATCCAAACCTTTACTTCAAGGTTGATAGAGAAAAGTGTAGAAATTATATGCACTATGCATGCATATGTCCAAGATTCTCCTGATCACACACTATTTTAACTTCATGTGCAATACAGAATCTATTCCACCATTGATCATCACATGCGGAACTTAAATCAATTGCATGCACACATGAAACCATAAAAATGCACACACATTAACATAGTTGTTTTAACGGGAAAGCCTGAAGCTAAAAACCCCAATTATCTGTATATAATATATGTCATAGAGATCATGTAACAATCCTCATACAAAGCTTATCACAAGCTCTCAGTACAATCCAATCGCTACAGACTAATCAGGCGCGGTCTTGCAAATCCATGCACCGATATTTGCCACTTGCTAGCCTGCCTCTACTGCGCAATCCATGCTGAAGAATGGCTCTGGATGAACTCCAATTGGTCCAGCCTTGCTCACGCAATCCTTAAAGGCATCTCCACTAAATTTGTGGTGCAAACAATGCAACACTATAGTCACAACTGATAGTAACACTTGCTCTTTCACCTACCTCTCCACTGGTCTCCACTGAAACTGTCCATGCACTGTAGTTAACTGATGTATTCTTTAGTTTATTAATGAGTTAATATTTAGTGAATTAATTAACTAATTAATTCACAACACTCTCACTAGTGTATCAATCAGTTAGACTAGATACAACTAGCTCAACTGTGTCTAACTGAGTTAAACTAAACACAACTCCACCAACTACTTCTATAACTCCACCAAACTCTGTCACGTGAGTTCTAACTGATGTCCTCCATGCAATAGCTCCACTTAACCCTCAAGAATAGTGTAATTCCTTCTGTCAGCTGTTGTGCCACATCTGTGCACTTAACTGAAGTGCTCCAAGAGAATAAGATAATGTTTAGAGTCCAAATATTATTAAGAGCTAATAATATTCGACATATCTATTTTTAGACTGGCAGTCAGCTCCTGTGCGACATCTGTGCACTTAACTGAAGTGCTCCAAGAGAATAAGATAATGTTTAGAGTCCAAATATTATTAAGAGCTAATAATATTCGACATATCTATTTTTAGACTGGCAATCTAAAAATAGATTCCGCCCAATATGTCTAAAAATAGAAGTCCATCTATTTTTCCAACTTGACCAACCATCCACAAATAGCATCCTGCAACTCATAGAATATGATCGACATGTCTAAAAATAGACTTTGCGACAAAAATCACCTATGTGGGCCCCACCTAGTTTAGGTGATTATTTTCCAACTAGGATCAGGAATGATGTTTCAGGATTCCTCCTTCACTGTTTCTTGTTGCAATCTTCAACAAAAAGCCTCTCATTCTGGTGCTGTATGTGGACAACCTCTTCCTGACAGGTGCTGACCCTCTTATTCATCAATGCAAGAGGGAGCTCGCTGCTGAGTTCGAGATGAAGGACCTAGGACTGATGCACTACTTCCTAGGCCTGGAGGTCTGGCAGAGACCTGGCGAGATTTTCCTTTCTCAAGGAAAATACATTGTGAAGCTTCAGGAAAGATTTGGTATGGTGGACTGTAAGTCCGTGTCGACACCGATGGAGCTCAACTTTAAAAATTTGAGTGGCAGTGCTACTGGGCCTATGCTAGCAAATCCTATTGAGTATCGTCAACTCGTAGGGGCCCTAATGTTCTTAGTGAACACCTGTCCGAACACATGTTTTGTAGTGAACACTTTGAGTCAACATATGGTTGAGCCTCATCACTTTCACTAGGTTGGTGCCAAGAATATGTTGAGATATCTTCGGGGCACAATAAACCATTGGTTGAGATACACTGTCGAGAGCGTGACACTCCATGGATATACTGATGCTGATTGGGCTGGCAGTGTGATGGATCGTAAGAGCACATCGGGATGGTGCTTCACACTTGGTTCTGCTTCGATATCATGGATGAGCAGGAAGTAGAAGTCGATGGCTTTGAGCACTGCGGAGGCCGAATACATTGCAGCGAGTATGGCCTGTTGTGAAGAAGTTTGGTTGTGAAAGCTCTTCAGTGAGCTGTTTGGGCATGTGCTAGATACCATCGTGATACTCTACGATAACCAGAGTGGGATTCGGTTGTTCGAGAATCCCGTGTTCCACTATCGATCCAAGCATATTAATATTAGGTACCACTTTATTTGGGATATGGTACAGCGAGGCGTCGTAAGGCTCGATCATATAGGAATTGATGAGCAGGTCGCGGACATTCTCACAAAGCCCCTGGAGAAGCTCAAGTTCCTAATCTTCCGTGAGAATCTTGGTATCATGGAACGATCGTCTGTTGAGGGTCCTGTTGGACGATGAGCTCTTGGAGCTCTGGGGGGCTTTAAGGATAGCTTCTCGGAGCTATAAGCAACCATAGGGCTAGGCTTGCCAAACCTTGTTGGTGTGATTCTGCCCCACCATTATGATGATTGAGTTGGTTCACCTCTCGTGATTTGTGCCCCGTATGCATCCTACCCATTGAGTCTTTGGCTCATGGGAAGTACCTCTCATTTGGCCAGTGAGGTGGGAAAAGCTAGAGACTAGTAGCAAAGACTGATGGACGCATCAGAGATTGTCATATTATCTATCTAGGATGGCATGGTCCAACCACTTGATCTAGGATCAAGTATAGTGAGGTTTCGGACCTCCAACTGACTTTGGGTCATGTAAACCAACTTTGGGTTGGTATGGGACTCTTTTCTAGTCCTATAGAGGTTTCAGACCTCTGGGCTGAATCTATCAGCTAGGAATGATGTCTTTGTGACTGACCCACTTCTGTTTTTAAATAAAGAAGCTAGCAAAGCAAGTTACGGCGGGATGACGCACGATGTTTGGATTGCACAGGTGGATGGAGTTCTCCCTAGTTGAGAGGGAGTGTTAATTTTGGACAACTAGGTCCAAACTCCATGTTGTGATGCTCAAATGAAGATGCCAACATTTTTATTGGACTCCTCTTTCGTAGAGGTGCAATATCGATCTAAAGATCATCTTAATCCGATGAGCAGAACATTTATTTTGAATTTATTCAAAATATGTGCAGGTCAGCCTGAAGGTTTGGAGCCCCAGCAGTTGTGTCACACACCCTCATTGATGGATATATATTGGTCAACGCTAGAGGACATTTTCACTCATCACATCCTCACGCATTTCTCTCTCCTCATCTAATTGGTTCGATCACTTGGAGGCTCTTCTCTTCACATGTGGGAAATTGCAGCAAGGAGACTTTTCTGTTTTTGGCCTAGGGTTTACTATAGCAATTGACTAGCGTTGACTTTGGTTAACACATGGTCAAATTGACTTGAAAATCTCCCAAACTTTCGATTTTCTGAATCCGCATTTTTTGGCACAATTCTCGAGGTTGGGCGTTGACTTTAACTTGGTTGCGTTGACCTTGCTGCTATTGCTGTTTGCGTTGACCATTGACTGACAACGTTGACTTTCATTGACTTTTGGGGTTGAAAGTTCTGGCTGTCCTAGAGGGTTGTGTGACACTTCTGGTTGGCTGACTGTATTGAGACTTTGTTGGTTGAAGCATCCTATTGACCACCGTAATGCACCAACACACTTATATATTTTTGGCTTCTCTTCTGTCGATCTAATGGTATGTTCTATCAACATTTTACTTTCTTGTTTATGTGATTGCTGACTAATATTGGGATAAAAGTAAAGTTGCAACAAGCATAGAACATCTACAAAAATTTACACAGCACAAGATGGCTCTCCCAAGCAATGCGTACTCCTGTTCTGCATCCCAATTGCTCCACGTGATGACCGGTTGTGCCTGCAAACTCCTCTCGGAACAACTCTGAAGTGTTAAGATGTCTCCCCTAGAGCGCCACTCGAAGTTTATTGAAGGTAGAGTGGAGATCTCCGCTTGGAATCCCCTAATGCTGAATGACACCTAGTTGTCTTGGCTCAACAACTCAAGAGAACCTAACTCTATTGTCAAATTGTCAAAAGCTCCCAAAATGATGCCGCCTCCTTCTATTTATCTTGGCTGCCCCTTTTCTCTCCTTGTGGGCCCCACCAATTTGACTTTGTTCTCCCTATCTCGATTTCCCTAAGGGGTTCGAATTCCCCTTTTTGGGTGACCCCACATCCCACTACCAATTTAATCTTTCCTTTTCTCTAATGTCGGTGGCCTCCATCTCTCCAAAAATTAGGTGGGGACTCCCTCCACCCACTTTTCTTAAGTTTACATGCCAAAAGATTTGCCAACACCCAATTGAAAAAATAGAAATTCATCTTAGCAAAAATAATTTATTTGGGGACATTACACAAACCTATTCAACCACTGCTCCTATTTGATTTCAAGCATGGATAACCCTGTGTGGACGAGCCTGATAATGGAATCTCTCTCCACTTTTTTGATGGTTGGGCTTACAAATCACAGTTTGAATCTCTGTGACAAGATTCACCAAATTGTGTCCTCCTCAAATCAGACAAAACTTAGCCCCTCTTCTCCTGTGTGCAGTTATCCAAAATTAGTGTACAAAGCTTGACCCTAGGCTTGGGACTTGGCTCTAATGCCACTTGTTGGTATTTGGAGTTTGTAAAAATATTTAAGACAGAGAAATAATGACAGATATAGATGGTATAAATGATTTTGATTTTAAGTGGTTAAAATTTAACATCCACAAACAAGACAAGGATTTTATTACCAAGGAGACCACACAACCTCCCAAGCTTCATAAATGAAGCACTATTATATTCATTATGAAAATTATCTTGGTTTCCAAAACCATTAAAGTAGCCATATACAAATTTACTTTACATTTCTTTTAATTGTTGTCCTACTCTAACAAATAGGTTATAAAATACTTGAATTAGAGAAATAATACTAAAGTATCCACATAGGGAATATCATAATAACAACATACTACCTCATACCTTCTTTAGTACAGGAAAAAGGGGATGAAATCCCTAAACATAAAAAAAAAGAATAAACTTACTCGGGAATGAAATCCTGAGAGAGCAAATATAAATATAGCGTTTGATCACCACTCTTGGGAAAACACTAAGATTTGTAATCATGCATGTATTAGATGCAATTAAAGCAGTATAACAAATAGATAAAAAGAGAGTTCCTTATAAATTACATAAATTACAGTATTTATTATAAAAAACTAGAATAATATAGCAGTACTTTTGACAAGCAGATGCTTAATTGCTATATCTTTCAGAATCAAATTCAATTTGCATGTATAGATATTTTTGTGGCAAACCAAAATGATGGGCCATAGGACATACTTTCAACTCTATATACAAAATTATGGGCATTCAAAGTTATAGGTCGAATCCCTTAATGATTTCCAGATTTCTTGGTATGGACAAGTGGTGCACAGTTTCTGAGAAGAAATTTTATGGAATGTGGAAACATGTGTCCAGTTAAGTGTTATTAATGCGAGAAAATTTTTCAATTGGTGTTCTGTGTTCTTGTTATATGTCGGTCTGGTGTTCCAAATTAGACATTGTTACAGTTCTTTTTGCGATTATATTGCAGCTCAGCCTTACTACTTCGATTTTACATATTATCATTTCGTGTTTTGGTTTTACATTGTCATTTTGTGTTTAAGTAGGCTTTCATGTACAGTAATTGTGTCTACCGTTCAGGGTTAACTAGACTCACTTCTATAAAATTTGGCCATAACATCACCTTTGGTGTATGGATTTTTTATTGGTAGATTATAACTTGACATATTTTGAATATATGGGTTCTGTCTTTAAAAACTACTATTGTTGAACTTCTCATGGATTTACTTTATGCTTGCAATTTGTCTTGTTTTGCAAATAGTCGTAACTGTCTATCAACACTTTTCATGAATTTACTTTATGCTTGCAATTGTATTGTTTTGCAAGTAGTTGTAGCTGTCTATCAACACTTCTCATGAATTTACTTTATGCTTGTAGCGGTCTATCAACACTTCAGTTTGAGTGGAGTGTGACAATTTGAGCACCACTAAATTTGTTGTGGGGAAGGTGACCATCTTGATTGTCATCACTTAATAGTATCCTGTTATAATCAACATATTATGATTTATAGATAAAAAGTAGAACCACTCAAATGCTTTATATTATTGCTATTGAATTTTTAACATAACTTTACTTATTTCATGAGGAGATTTAGAATGGTGTATATACAAAATAACTTAGGGTGAAAAACAACTTATAATCTTAATTTTGGTCAAGGCTGGTTGTTAAAGCATTTTTTTGCTATTGAGAGGTAATGTTTTTGACGTCCTTGAGGCCAGACTTAGTGGTTGAGCATGCTATTGTAGTTGTAGTTAAACCCCCAAGAAGTGATATCTTCAAATAAATCTGCTTGATACAAATATTCTATAGATCTGGGGTTCGTTAACTACATAGAAATTAAAACAACTTACAATTTTAATGTACTATGGTTGGTTCAAACCTAACAAACTTCTTAGTGATTTACATTTACTTTTGAATAGAAATATTGCTGGTTCGCTAACATAAGATGCACGCAAAAAATACGTACATCATCTAATAGCTAGAATATCTAGTATTGAAATTCTACATGATATGTGGCTAAATCTATTCCTCTTAATTTTATTTTACAGTTGAAGTGCAGTAACAGGATTTCAAGAGTGCATCTAATAGAAGGGAAAGCTTTTGCAAAGGCTCTAATTCTGCCATGATACTGGGTGCAAAACATGGAATGATACTGTCTTTTCAGCCAATGGCAATTTCTTTTCAAAATATCCAGTATTTTGTGGACGTGCCTGTGGTAATACTTTAGTTGAACCTCCCTCAGGCTATTCATGATGTGATTGAACTGTGTAGGATTTTTTCTTCTTCATGAAATCGTTTCATTTATTTTGTGGCAGGAAATGAAAGAACAGAGAGTAACAGTGCAACAACTTCACCTGCTGAAAGATATTACAGGAGCTCTCAGGCCAGGTATTTTGACGGCTTTAATGGGTGTCAGCGGAGCTGTAAAGACGACACTGATGGATGTTCTCTCTGGAAGAAAGACTAGTGGTCATATTGAGGGAGATATACGAATTTCATGCTTCACAAAGGTGCAAGAAACATTTGCCCGAATATCAGGTTACTGTGAGCAGAACGACATACATTCTCCACAAGTTACTGTCCACGAGTCACTGATATTTTCATGTTGGTTACGACTTGCACCTGAAATAGATTCAAAGACCAAGAAGGTGACTTATGCAAACGAGTCCCTCAGCCAATCTCACTACTGTTAATAGATGCCTAAATTTCATCCTCTTATTTTCTTTCTGTTTTTGATAGCAGCATGGGTTGCTTTCCTGACTTGGATTTTTCTTTTTACGGCGTTTTGTAAGTGAAGCTATGCAGCTGGTTGAATTAGATGATCTGAGAGACGCTTTAGTTGGAATTCCTGGTGTCAGTGGTTTATCTGCTGAGCAACGCAAAAGATTGACAATTGCTGTAGAGCTTGTCTCAAATCCTTCTATCATATTCATGGATGAGCCTGCTGGTTTAGATGCACGTGCTGCTGCAATAGTAATGCGGGCAGTGCGGAATACAGTGGACACAGGAAGGACAGTAGTTTGCACTATTCACCAGCCAAGTATTGACATTTTTGAAGCATTTGATGAGGTAAATTTATGTAATATATATTTTAAAGGACTATTACTGAATATTGAAAAGCCTGATATACTTCTTTTGGGATGAAGGATGCATTTACATTGTCTGATTGAGGTGAACTTTTGGCTGGTTACAGTTACTGCTAATGAAGCTGGGAGGTGAAGTTATTTATGCTGGTCCATTGGGTCACCATTCAAAAAGCGTTATTGAGTATTTTGAGGTTGAAAATCAAGACTTGATACCATGCCGTTTTGGTTATATCCAAGTACAATAAGTTCGTTGCTTGAGAGAACAAGCCTTCAGGGATGTTTATGTAAGAGTGTTTCACTTTAATTTCATCTGCAGGCTATTCCAGGAGTGCCAAAGATTAAGGACCAGTTAATCCTGCAACATGGATGTTAGAGGTGACCTCTATGTGTGTAGAGCACCCCCTTAGTATAGACTTTGCTCAGATGTATAAAGAGTCAACTCTTTTTTGGTAAGTACAAGGGAAGTCCTGCGAATCAATAAATTTCTAAACCCTTGTTTATCTTACAAACCCGTAAGATTCTTTCCATTTCAATGATTTCCGAAATACTAATAAATCTCATTTTGTTAAGGCAAAACAAGGAAGCCATCAAGGAGTTATCTACCCCAGCTCCAGATGCCAAGGACCTTTATTTTCCAGCTGCCTATGTGCAGTGTGCTTGGAAACAATTCACGGTTAACCTGATAATGAAAACCATCTGTGCTAACCATTGTTTTTTAAATCTATGTGCGCACAATTCATTACTGCCAAGAAAATGAAGAGAATTTACACTGTTGGCCTATTTGCAACAGAAATGACCAGGAAGACTTGCTAAAGATAACGGGGGCCGCGTTTGGTGCCATGTTGTTTATAGGAATAAATAATTGTAGCTCTGCGCAACCTTTTGTTGATATGGAACGCCATGTATTCTGTAGAGAAATAGCAGCTAGGATGTATTCTCCAATTGCATTCGCTTTAGCACTGGTAAGGAATCCAAGGTCTTATTGAAAGTGACCTGAAAAATATTGATAGTCTTAAATTTACACATTTTTAGCATATCTCAATTTCTGTAGAAGATTGCAATAAATTTGTTTGACTTGAGTCACGGGTAGTAGAATATAATCATCTCTGAACGAGGTTACATATGTCCATTCGATAACACCATGTTAATATTTTGAATTGGTTGATCACAAATAATTATATTAGTATAATAATAACTTTGACAAACCAGAGAGACCATTATATTTGACAACATTTTCCCTTGTGGTTTCCTATTTGCTGCAGGTAGTAGTGGAACTCCCATATACGCTGTTCTAAACAGTTGTCTACGGACTTATTACATACTCAGTGATGGGTTTCCATTGTTCTGTTTATAAATTATTTTGGTACCTCTTCGTTACTCGTTGCATTTTGCTCTACTTTACTTACTATAGGATGCTGACAGTAGCAATCAGTCCAAATGCTCAACTTGTAGCTGTAATTGCATCCGGGTTTTATTCATCTTCTATCTTTTTTCAGGCTTCGTCATTCCAAGACCTGTGAGTGTACTATTGAACTAGCTAGAGATATGTCAAACACGGTTTTGAATGGACAACTAGGGTGCTTTCACTCCAAATAGGATATTTTGATGGTTATTTCATTGATAACAAATTCACGGTAAAAATTGTTGCAGCAACTCCCAGGGTGGTGGGTGTGGTACTATTGGATTTGCCCTGTAGCCTGGACTTTGAATGGTGTCGTGACTTCTCAATATGGAGATACGAGAAAGAAAATAAGTATCGATGGCAACCCTCAACATGCAATTGAAGACTTCTTGAGAGATTATTTTGGATTTCAACCTGACTTCTTGGGTGTTGTGGCTGCAGTCTTGGCTGACCTGTATCCTTTGCAGTCTTGTTTTCTATATCTATAAGCATATTCAATTTTCAGAAGAGATGATGAGCATGTTTTCAAGAGGACCTTTTAGTAGTGTTGTATACATAACCACAACAACCACATTAGGTATTAGACTTCACATACATGAGCCATTTTGTGCATAAGCTCATGATTTTGTAAAAATGTCACTTTGATATAATAAGAGCCTGGTTCGTTGGGCTCTATGATAAAACCCTAGTATATTGTGTTGTGGTGTATTGATTGAGATAGGCTGTCACTATGGGTATAGAGCTTTGGAAATTAAGTTATTCATTGAGTTTGATGGTATTTCAAATGCAACACTTACCTAATGACTTTATTGGTGACTAAGTCTTATGTTAGCGTTTTTAGAGGGTTTTTTATCTATGGGATAGGGATTTCCACCCTCATATGTATTTCTATCATTTGGTCAATACAAACAACTAGTTGTTGATGTTTATTGGGAACTTCTTTCTCCATTATTCAAATTTATAGGGGCAATCCAACCTTGGTTGTACAAGTTTTCCCATTGCTTCTTTGGTTATTTTTTGTTCCTATCGTTTATTTTCCATTTCTATTATAGTAGTTCCATATGGTCACATGATTGTTGCAAGTTATTAGAGCTTGAGTGAATTTTTGTTCTAGTAGTGTTCTATATATATAATGGGGAAAAGCACCAAAAAATTGTTGGAGTCTATATCCCAATGTTATGTGACTAAGGAAGAGTTGGAAAAAGCTTTCGCAAAGTTTGAAAAAAAAATTAGGCAATTGATGTGGGGACAAGAGTCCATATAGCCTAATTCTTCATTTTTCAACCCAATATTTCAAATGGAAGAGGAGGATTTGAACCCTTGGGAATGGTAACACCCCTCTATTCTCACCTTGCCAAGAAGCATTTATAGACACACCTTCAACCTCAAATGTCCTTAATACTCAAATGATTTTTCCAGTTTAATACTTGCATTAATATATGCAATGTAGAGGATACTCTTCTTGCATAAATAGATAGTGATGCCATCCTCCAAGACAAAACCCCTCCACTACTAGAATCTAGAGAACCCTCAATGTCCCTCAATGCAGTGATTGTGTTGGGCATTCAAGTTTTATGTCCAAAATAAAAGCAAAGTGTAATTGTTATGGTCAACCTTGGTACTGAAATGAATATTCTTGATAAGAAACAAGGTAAGTGTTTGGGCGTCCATTTAGATACTCATGAATGTTTTCCCATCAACATTTCAAGCCATTACCATATTCACTTTGAAGGTGTGGTGCATAAGGTGGATCTCAGTATGGAAGACTATAACCTCAAGGATGAATTCTCTGTCACAAATGTCAGAGGAGTAGATGTTATTTTGGGTGCTCAATGGATTTTTTCCATAAAAACATAATCCACTAACCACAAGGAGAAAATTTTCTCCTTCCACTAAGATGGTTTCGAAGTCACTCTCAAAGGAGTAGAACCTAAAAACATTTGTATTATGGACTCAAAGCACATGTCTAAACTTTTAAAGAAGGGCCTCTTTGGTTTCATGGTCCACTTGTATTATATGGAGGCAATCCCTTCTTGACACATTTATCCTCCAAACCTCTCTACCTTACCTCAAAAACAATAAAGGGGTCACATTATAGGATATTCCTACAAAACATCCATCCATCAAGGACATGGAGCACAATATTGAGTTGGACCCCACCTAATTTCCCACAAGGGGGTGTTCCTATTGTTATTTCCATTTTTAGAAGTTTGGATTGAAAGACATAGTGATGGAACTTTTGGAAGTTGGGATCATGCTTTAATAAAGAATTCTTATGTTGCTTTAATTGTCATGGCAAGGAAACGAGATGGTTATTATCACCTTTGTATTAGTTATAAAGAACTTAATCAAATCATCATTAGGAATATTATTCTCCATGCCTTGCAATGGTGATTCGATGGATGAAGTATGATGGTGCCAATTCGACCATTGTTTAAGATATTACTAGATACCTACATGACTCTAGGATTGGGAGAATATTGCATTTGGGACTCATTAGGGCCACTTCTAGTGTCATGTGTGTTGAGAAATCTATGACAGAGATATTAGATGATTTCTCTTATAATGATAATTGCTTGTGAGGAATTTTTACTTTTCTTAATTAGGTTCTTCTTGTACTTGATTATTATTATGTGTTCTTCATCAAAAAAATACCAAATCATAAAGAAAAATTATACAAAGGACACAATATGTAGGCGATCAGGCAGGGCAAAAACCTCTCCAACCTGAGAGGAAAACCCACCAGAATTCTTCTTCGTATAGAATCTTCAATCGACAAATTCCAAGACCTAGACCCTTGACCAAGAACCCCTCCAAGACGAAGTCAATGCTCCCTCTTTGAAACAGTTCTCTATCCAGCAACTTCAACCTACTCAACAACTGCAACTGCAACTATAACTTCGACTTGCCTAGAAACTACAACTTCGACTTGCCCAAAAACTGCAAGTTCGACTTGCCCAAAAATTGCAACTGTGATTGCAACCAGGAACTGCAACTACCACTTTGTTATTCCTAGAAGCTACAACTTCTCTCCTTCGCTTGGGTATATTCACTCTCCTAGACAATTCAGCTTCCAGAACAACCCTTCTTGGTGACCTAACTTCAATTCTACAACTTGGCCTCACTGCAACAATATGTGCCCTAATTTCTTCACACATGTGGAGAGAAGTAGCCCAAAACCAAATCCAAAACTTAGTTTTCTCCTTATTTAGTCTTCCTCTTCGGACTTCCTTTTGTCCTTAAGATCAAACTTGTTTGAGTGACAGTGTGTTCTCCAAATGAGGTCGAGGTCTTCTTTATATAGGCTTCACATAGGGTCGAATTGCTTCCTTTAGGCCGACTAGAAGTTTCCTTAGGCCAATGTTATGCAACCAACTCACAAAATAGAAGAAAAGATAGATCAACGACTTAAAAATTAGCCTCTTCGAGGGGGAAACCTCCTTTACATTACATAAATGAACAATTCTTGGATGATTCAAATGACAAAACCTACTTTCTATATATAGGAGTCTAAGGGGTCACAATATAATCAGAGCCTACATAAAAATAATAATGTAAGGGTGAAAAAATAACAACAGTGGCCTTCTATGGGGCACAACAATATGGGGACTACATAGGCACAACAATAACAATAAGGGGCTACGCTGTGAAAATTTCTGAATCTAAACTAGAAATCTTACTGTAGGAAAAATCATTTACATTATCCACTTGTGTTTATATTAACAAGTTATTTTTCTGAATACTTCAATAAAAATATTAATGTAAATGCACTGCTATACAAATCAAGAACTGAAAAATAAATGAGACTACCATACAAAGGACACACTTATTTTTGGACAATTGTCCCCGGAAAAACCCAATGCGGGAAAAACGATGCTTTTTGTAGCAAATATGAGGTTTTGTATTATTAAGCAACAGTATTCTGAGTACAACTAGGATGCCAAAATTTAGCTCACCCAATAGAGAAAAATCCTCGATAGACAGATAAATAGTGAGTTTTACCTAACATTGCAAATTTCGCCTGATCCGAATAAAAAATTGGTGAAACCCCAGCTGCCTCTATGCAGTAGATGCATAGGTCTGTGTGGGTCTAGCTGAGGACTGCATCACCGCTTCTCTGCGTTGATCTGCCTCTCATAAAATCGAGTTTCAACTCTCTCGGCTCAGAAACTCCGATCTTCAGCTAAATTTGGATTGTCTCTCGAATGCTCTTCGCTGCCCCTACATGGAATTGCGTCACCCTCTCTGGGGACTTCATCACCTCTTCTAGTGGCTACGTTGCTTCCTTTGCTATCTTTGCTGCCCTTGCTATGCTATGTACTCTTGGTCCTCCGACCAACAACTACTTCTGCCCCTTTGCTACAATTGAATCACTTAGATCTTATCTTCGTCCAAGCACTGCTCCGTTAGAAGAATTTGATCTCTAGATTCACTGTGTGTGTGTTCTCCAACTGACCCTCAAACCTTCCTTTATACTTTTCCTGTTGAGAAATCAATGGTCATGATCTAATCCTTAATCAACGGGTAATATTAAATTAGACTTGATCCTCGTCACTTAGAAGCTTCTCACCCACATTTTTAAATCAATTCACTTTAATTATTTAAATTCCCTAAGTTTTAAATTAGGCTCCATTTAAAATAATTAATTATTTGAATAACTTTCACTCGAGGTGGAATTCCTGCAAATGATTTCTAGGTCTTGGAAATCTCATGTGTTCTAGCCCCTCCACAAGGTTTCGAAGCTAGAGCACATCCAATGCTACCCAAAAATCAACACTCCCTCTTAGTAAGGAATGTGATCTAGCAATACTTCTCACCAGAAGCATCACCTTGATCCATGGCATTGGTCCTCTGTGCTACTAATGCTCGGACTGCTGCCCCTCATCCACTGCGCTGCTGATTTTCGACCTGCTACCCCTCATCCACTGCGCTGCTGCAATCTGTACCGATGCCCATGACTCTGCCACTGTTACTGCTGTAATCTGTACCGATGCCCATGACTATGCCACTGTCACTGTTGCATCTCTACTTCAACTCCCTTTCAATATGCTGCATCATGCTGCCTATAGCACTGCCCCTGCTAACTGCTACACTACAACTTAGTTGCTATGAGTTAAGCAACTGAAAAACCTCCCAAAAGTTGACATACTGGTCAGTCTGGATACACCTTGATGCTGAAACTAACTTTGCTGCGAATATGCGTTGTCCCTCTGATGCCATTGCGATGTTTCTACTCAGCACTGTGCTGTACCATTGTGCACTGCGTTGCTGCTGCTATGCTGCTGCTGCCTCTGCACTACGTTGCTTCAGATTTCGACACTCTAGCTCTGCCATTGTTGCTTCATCATCCCTTGCATCAACTGACATCCATCATTCTGCTACTATCATTAAGGGTTCCCGTAGCCGTATGTGTTCCAAGAGTTTGGGCACCTCAAGGATCTTGCCCCTCTTTCATGTAGCTGATCTACATCTCCTTATCGCCCCACTTCTTAGGTGCATGAGCACTCATGGCACATCCATCGTCATCATCCTCATCAACCTAAGTTGGAGTAGCCTTCGAGTCAAATTCTTCCTTCCCCTTCTTCTTCATAGGGCATTGCGTGGCAAAATGTCATAGTTCCCCACATCTGAAGCATCTGACCTTCAAGAAGTCTTTTTCCTTCTCTACTGCCCTTGCTTTCTCTTAGATGTGAGATCTGCATCTTCCTCTTCCTCCTTCTTGACTTTGATCGCTTTGGTGTTGCTTCCCGCCTTGGTCCACCATCCAAGCTCTTCTTGTTGAAGAGCTTCCCACATCTCCTCCCAGCTTGGAAGAGATGCCCTACCCAAAATGCCTTGGACAAAGGTCTCCTAGTATTTAGTGACTGCATTCATGGTAGTCATGACCATAAGACCAACATCTGGTGTAGCCCCCACGAAAGCTAGCTGATATCGGATGCCTTGCAATCTAATGAGGAAGGGGTCGATCTCTTCTCCCTTCTGCTTCCGAAATAATCTCAGCTGGTTCTCAAGCCACATATTCCACTGAATGAAAGATCCTTGGTACATAGTGGTCAAGGCCTCCCACATTTCTCTTGATGTGTTCTTCTCAGCAATATGTGGGATCACATGATCCTTGACATCGTCCATGATCATGCATTTTTCTTTTTCCCGATACTCTTCGTACTTCTTGAGAGGATCAACATCATCCGAAACATCAATAGTGTTCAAGGCATGATACTTGATGCGATGTTCATCCAGAACTGCTAGGATCCTAACCTTCTAGATGAAAAAGTTAGATGCTCCATCCAACCTGTCTTGAGCCCACAGTCCATTCACGATCATCTTTGCTCATCTAAGTGTCAAACAAGTTCCTTTTTCCCTCTTCCACTGCTGCCCCAAAAAAACTTAGATATGGGTTTCTTGGCTCCAGAAACCCTCTAAGGAATAAGCTCCTTCTGATATTAGATTTCCTTCACAAAAATCCTTCTGCCAATAGATTTCGAAACACTCCTCTTCGATCTTTCTTTGTTGCTACTTAGCATTAGATATAGACTTCTTGGCAAGAAATATTCTGAGGAACTTCTTCCCTCTACTTTGCTTCTACCCCACTAGACCCTGTTATGCACCAACATAAGCAATGCCCCACCAACAACTCTAGATATAAATTGTACTTCTCTTCTAGCCACGACAATTGGATAACTGAGACTTAATAGCCTCTGCGCTGGCCCAAAAACCACTGTGCTGCCTCCTACAGCTACAACGTCACCTTACTAGGCTGACACAAGCTTTGCGTCAGCCCCTTTGGTGACTGCATGACCCTTCCTCTACTTTTCTGGTTCAACGCTGCCACTCGGGACAACTTCTTTCTTGCAGCAAATTCTTCTTTGTCCTTTTACTGATGACTTCAGTCCTTCTTGATTTGTAATCTCTTTGATACCATGTGGAAATTTTTGAATCTAAACCAGAAATCCTACTGCGGAAAAATTGATTTACATTATCTACTTGTGTTTATATTAACAAGTTATTTTTCTAAATACTTCAGTAAAAATATTAATGTAAATACATTGCATCCTACACCAATATATAGATCAAGAACTGAAAAATAAATGAGGCAACCATACAAAGGACATACTTATTTTTGGACAATTGTCTTCAAAAAAGCCCAATGTGGGAAAACTGGTGCAACAGATCTGAGGGTTTGTATTATTAAGAAACAATATTCTGAGTGCAACTAGGGTGCCAAAATCCAGCTCACCCAACAAAGAAAAATTCTTGGAAGATAGAAAAAATAATGAGTTTTACCTATCACTGCAAGTCCCGACTGATTCGGATCAGAATTTGGTGGAACCCCAACTACCTCTGCACAGTAGATGCGTAGGCCTGCATGGGTCTGGTTGAGGACTATGTCACCCCTTCTCTGCACAAATTTGCCTCTCAGAAAATCAAGTTTCAGTCCTCCCAGCTCAGAAACCCTGATCTTCAGCTAAATTTGGACTATCTCTTGGATGCTCTATGCTGCCCTTGCGTGGGCCTGCCTCACCCTCTATGGGGACTGCGTCACCTCTTCTGGTGGATGTGTTTCTTCCTCTGCTGCCCTTTGCTCTGCTATGTAATTTTGGTCTTTCGACCAAAAATTTCTTCTGCCCCTCCCTGCAACTAAATCACTTAGATCTTATCTTCGTCGGAGCGCTGCTCCATTAGAAGAATTCAATCTCTAGATTCACTGTCTGTGTTCTTCAACTGACCCTCAAGCCTTCCTTTATACTTTTCTTGTTGAGAAATCAATGATCATGATCTAATCCTTAATCAATGGCTAAGATTAAATTAGACTTGATCCTTGTCACTTCGAAGCTTCTGACCCACATGTTTAAATTAATTCACTTTAATTATTTAAATTCCCTAAGTTTTAACTTAGGATCCATTTAAAATAATTAATTATTTGAATAACTTTCACTCCAGGTGGAATTCCTCCAAACAATTTCTGGGTCTTGGAAATCTCATGTGTTCTATCCCCTCCATAAAGTTTCGGAGCTAGAGCACATCCAATGCTACCCAAAAATCAACATACACTAGTATTATAAAAACTTAACATGCCCATCTCCTTCAAAAAAGTGTTTTCCTCAACGCTTGAGTAGTTTTGGATGCTTCTGTATAAAATTCTCTTCCTCTCATTTTCAGTGGGTAAGTTTTTTGAATTGATGAGATACTCTGAAATTGATCGATTTTGTAGCTGTCAAGTTCTTGCTTCCGTGACTGCTTTAGGTTCCAATATGATTTTTCCGTCCTTGTCAAGTTCTGGAAATATTGTTTGAACTGAGAGCTTGTCACGTATAACCTTCTTTAAGCATGAAACATGGAAAACTGAGTGCACTCGGGACGATGCAGGAGGCTCCAATTTATATGCCATAGTACAAATCTTTTGCAACACCTTCTAAGGGCCATAGTACTTTGGAAATGGTTCATTATCCTTCTTAGCTTGGTTGAGGTACATTTGTTTGTATGGTTGTAGCCATAAAAATACACAGCTGCGTACATCAAAAATTATTTTGTTGCAATGGTGATCTATCTGTTGTTTCATTCGATTCTGCACTAAAGTGAGGTTATCCTTTAAGAGTTGGGGAACTTGTTGTTGATGTTCGATGTGATATTCTACTGCTTGAACCTTAGAATTTTCTCTTAAAGATGATGCGATGGGCGGTGGTTGATATCCATAAAGTGCCATAAATGAGGTCATTTTTGCTGCAGTATGGAAGGGAGTGTTATACCACAATTCAGCTCGAGGTAACCACTTGACCCATTGTGTTTATTTATTAGATACAAAGCAATGAATTTATCCTTCCAAACATTTTTCCACTATCTCAGTTTTCCCATCAGATTGAGGATGATAAGATGATCTATGAACTACTTGAGTACCCAGAAAAGAAAATAATTTTGTCCAAAAATTTCTAGTGAAAATGGGATCTCTGTCACTTACCATAATCTTTGGGTTTCCATGTAGTTTTTGAATTGTTTTCATAAATGCAGTAGCAATTTTATTGGATTTAAATGAATGGGATAATGCACAAAAGTGTGCATACTTGGTAATTCTATCAAATACCACATTGATTACACTCTTTCCTTCGGACTTGGGTAAACTTGTGATAAAATACATTGAAACCTCCTCCCAACGTTGATTTGTAATGGATAAAGGTTGTAGCAAACCCGGGGTCTTAATTGTCTCAACTTTATTTTGTTGGCAGACCAAACATTTCACCACAAACTTTTGAATATCAGTTTTAAGGGCATCCCAAAAAAATTCCTTCTTGACCCTATGGTAATTTTTTAAAAATCCTGAGTGTCCTCCTAAGGGAGAGGTGCACAATTCTAAAGGAATATTTTATTTTAGTTGGGAATTCTTACAAAGATATAAGCGATATTTGTACCATAATGAACCATTTTTCCAGCTAAATGTATGAGATGTATTTGGATTTTGCTACAACTTTTGAATGAGTGTCCACATTTATTCGTCATTATTTCATTCCTCCCTTGCTTCGGTTATCTAATCTGGTTGGATAATAGAAATGGCACAAAGCAGTGCTTCCACATCCTCATCCTTTCTTGAGAGTGCATCTGCAACAACATTTAGCTTCCCTTTTTTGTAGATGATTTCAAATTCATAACTCAACATCTTTGTGACCCATTTTTGCTACTCTTCTGAAGATAATATTTGTTCCAATTTTTTTTTTTAAGACTATCATGATCTATTTTTACCTTGAAGTGTCTTCCCATTAGGTAAGGTCGTTATTGCTTTAGTGCATGTAGTATTGCCATCATTTCCTTCTAATAAATAGGTTTCTATAAATACTTTCCTTTGACTGGATGACTTTCAAAAGAAATGGGTCTTCCTTCTTGCATTAAACCAACACCAATTCCATTTCCTAAGGCATCACATTCCACAATAAAGGTTTTTGTGAAGTATGGCATAACTAAGACTGTTGCTTGGCACATTGCCTCTTTAAATGTTCAAAGGCCTTAATTGCTTCTGGAGTCCAAGAAAATGCATGTTTATTCAATAATATTGTTATAGATGCTACTATTCTCCCATATTTCTTAACAAACTTGCGATAATACCATGTTAACTCGAGAAATCCTCGCAAATGCTTTATGGTTGTGGGGATTTTCCTAATGGGTTTAATTTTTTTAGGGTCTACCTTAACACCCTCATGAGATACAATATGACCTATTTATTCCACCTCCTGTACTCCAAAGAAACAATTGGAATTTTTTGCATATAATTGTTTCTCCTCCAATAGCTTGAGTACCTTGTCAACCTATTGAACATGATCCTTCCAAGACTTGTTGTCGATTAGTATATCATCAAAAAATATTAACATAAATTTTCTAAGGAAGGGTTTGAAAATGGAATGCATCAACCCTTGAAATGTAGAAGGTGCATTGGTAAGTCCAAAAGGCATGAAAAAAAATTCATAATGACCTTCATGAGTTGTAAATGTTGGTTTCATAATGTCTTCAGTCTTCATTCTAATTTGATGATATCCTGAATGGAGATCCAACTTGGTGAAGTAAATTGATCCATGTAATTCATCCAATAATTCATTAATGACAAGAATAAGAAATTTATCTTTAATAGTGAGCTTGTTGAGCTCCCTATAATCCAGACACATGTGCCATGATCCATCCTTCTTGTGCACCAATACTATTGGAGCAGAGAAAGAGCTTTGACTAGGTTGAATTATATTGACCTCTAGCATTTTTGCAATCATACTTTCAATTTCACTCTTTTGGCATAGGGATAAGTGTAAGGCTTGATGTTTGGAGGAACGCTTCCGAGAATCAAATGAATAGCATGACCATAATCAAGAATAGGTGGGAGGCCTTTGGGAGTCTCAAATACCTTGGAATGATTTCCCAAGATATTTTGGAGATCTGAAGTAATAGATGATTTCAATGTTTGAAACACTAGTGAGCATAATTGTGCAATTATGTCTCGTTTTTATTTATTTAGAAGATTTTTCATGCCATTAGAGTTAATTATATTTCACAGTTTCCTTGCGATACCCCTTAATTCAACTTACTTTCCTTCCCAAAAAAATTTCAAGAAAAGTTCTTGAAAATTAAAAGCTATTGTACCCAAAGACTGTAACCATTGAACTCCTAGTATAACATCAACACCACCCCTTGGAATGGAAAGCATTGGGCTATTCAATACATATTCCTCCATAGTTAGCTTGATATTATGGCACTTTCCATAGCAATTTATAGTTCCTCCATTTGAAACCATCACTTGAAACTTTGGTGTTGGATATAGGAAGCAATTCAATTCCTTGGCTATCTTACAATGAATAAAATTATGGGTACTACCCGAATCAATCAACACTATTACCTTTTTCTTCTTGATATGTCCTTCTATCTTGAGATTTTGACGAGTGGTAATTCTGCCAATGCACTACAAGATATGGTCTGATTCATTTATTATATATCTAAGGTTGGTTCCTGGTGTATATCCTCTTCTTTTGAAGTTTCTTGTTCATTTTCTTTCTTCTTTTCACAATCTCTGTAAAATAATTTCTTCTCAACACATTTATGACCTTTAGTGTATTTTCTATCACAACTTTAACAAAGCGATTTTTCTCTTTTTTCTTTCAATTGTTGTGGTGTCAACCTTGTAGGTTGTGGAAGGATAGGAGCAACAAAAATTCCATCTTTATAGTTTTGAGTGGTAGGCTTCCTTGTTGCCATAATTTTGCTTTCAATTTTTCTTGCCAACCTGAATTCCTTCTCCAATGAATCAGGTTCCCAAATGAGAACCTCATGTTGGATGTTATCATTTAAAACCCTTATGAAGACATCAATCCTATGCTCCTCTGAAATATCGTTTACCCTTATATTCAATTTTTGAAAGTCCTCAATATGTTCCACCATTGAACCCTTTTGTTTGAGATTTATCAATTGGTTAAAGAAGGTGTTTCTTTTTGTATCCTCATAATGTGCTATCATTTACTCCATCAAAATTGACCAAGTTACAAGTGGTTTACAAGAAGAAAGCCATCGATACCATACAAACTGATTGGGTTATAAATATAAAGTTGCAATGCGTACCTTTTGTGTGTTTTTCACATTATGAAGATAAAAATATTGCTCCATCTATAGTATCCATGTTACCAAATCCTTGCCATCAAACTTCCTCATATCGATCTTTGGAATATGGTGGGTCTTCAATCCAACATTAGAGTTTATGAAATCATGATTAACATTTCTTTTTTTCTCATCATGAGTTCCATCTACTACCTTTTCGCCATTAGGAGTCATTTATTGTAGCAACTTTGTCAAACCTTCCATGTCTGCTTTTATACCATTCTTCAAGTCTTCCTTGTTGCCTTTCAGTTTTTCTTCTATACCATTGATCTTAGCTTCCATGTCATTCTTCAAACCATCCATGTATGATTTTAAACCATTCTTCAAGCCATCCATGTTTGATTTTAAATCATACATCTTAGTTTCCATTTCATTTTTTGTTACTCTTTGTGAGAGCGACATTTGTTGCACTTGGTCTCGTAATTTTATATATCATGTTGCACTTCTTCCTCTTCATGCGTCATAGTAGAGATTTCTGAGGGCTTAATGGGTGTAGAATTATTTTTTTTGGGAGGCAATTTAGGAACAAATATTGATATCTATGCTTCAATATACCCTTTAAATCACGTCAAACTGATTCTTCAAATAAAAGCTATGTAAAATTAAAAAATACACCTTTTTCTAGCTTTGCAGAAGCTCGATATTGAAACTATTTTATATTGTGATTTCAGATCTCCAAGATCTGAACTTTGGTCTTGTGATAGCCCTCTGAATATTCTTTCCAATGCCACAAGTCAGCCCAAATTTGGATTATTTAAGATAAAGTTATGCCCAAAATCCCATGATGACCTGATTATAGACTAGTTCTGTAGAGAAAACTTGTACGGTGTGACATGTGTCCCTTTTTCGACCTTCATCTCTGAAATTTCTACACAAAAAACTACAACCCGTGAAATTTCAGCCACTTTTTACAGAATTCAATTCCGATTCCTAAAACAAAGTTATGAAAATTTCCCCTAGGTCACCTGTTTGAGACTGAATTTTGGAGCCTGCAGAAACCCTAACTCCCCTAGAACATATAAATATAGCGAACCAAGATCTGAAATTTTTATACGAAGTGCAACACAGTAAAACCTTTAGCTTCTGAAGCCTCGTAGAAAAAATGTTATAGTGAAAATTCCAAGATATCTTGTTTGAAGAAGCGAAACCCTAGAATCCCAAGCTCTGATACCAAATGTTATGCAACCAGCTCACAAAATAGAAGAAAAGATAGATCAACCACTTAAAAAATATCCTTTTTGAGAGGGAAAACTCTTTTACATTACATAAATGAAAAATTATTGGATGATTCAAATGAAAAAACCTACTTTCTATATAGGAGTCTAAGGAGTCACAATATAATTAGAGCTTACATAACAATAATAATTTAAGGACACAAAATAACAATAGTGGGCTTCTATGGGGCATGTTATCGCTTCCTTGCCACCTACATCTACCTACAAATCAGTGGAAAAATCCTTCAACCCCACAAGATGTGGTTGGTGGCAATGATCTCATAGAAGAGGTTGTCACACTAATCCCAACTCTCTCCGTTTAAGCTATCTCCTAGGTTAGCTATGGGGGGTGGTCCCTAAATGGAAAACTATATTAAAAAATGTGAGTTTCTAGGAGAGTTACTAAAGTTAATTAGATTAATTCTTAGGATTTATAAGCACAAAGTGTTATGAGCAATAACTTTCAATACATAATTTAAATAAGCATATGAAAACAAGTGCCTTCAAAGTATTGCTCTTTAAAATGAAAAAATTATTTTCTTAAATGAAGTAAAATGCTTTCAAATGGAGATCAAAAGTAATCCTGAAAAGTGAAACAAGAAAATGTTAGCACAAGATATTGTAAATGCTTTCAAAATAAATAGATTTATGAATCAAATCATGAAAAGCTATCTTGCTCAAAATGAAACAATTAGTGTTCTACTTGCAAAATGTAGATAAAAACAAATATTTTCCACAACAAAGTATTCAATTTCAACAATGACAAGAGTAATAAACAATTTTCAAGTAAAACATGGGGTATATTAGCATGAGATGTGATTACACTAGATTTAACATGGGGTATATTAGCATGAGATGTGATTACACTAGATTTGGATGCAATTAATCTTGGTTACTTATAAAATGCCTAATCTAGGTAAGAAGTCCTCCTCTTGTGCTCTTACCAAGGGGTAAAAATTGGAGTGACTATAAGAACGAGGGGACAATGACACGTGGGTGTCATTAACGATACCTATCCTCTAAGTCTTACGAGCCAGCGTGTGCCTTCGTTTCTACAAGGGGACAAGCCACCTTCATAACTGCAGGGTCACACACTTTTACCTTACTTCGTACCAAATGGAAGAACTTTCCAAGAAAGTCCTTTTCCTATAATTTCTATCAACCAAGTTTATGCTTGGAGGTAAATTTTAAATATGCAACTAAGTTATAATGCCTACTATGATATGCAAGTAAGTTTTCAAGTGCTATGTAAAAGATAGAGATGCTTTAATTAAATATGATCCAAAACCCAAGATTGCATAAGCTTCATAACATATGAGATTGTGAAATGAAAGTATTTGCTTTGAATTATGATAAATCGATGACCAACTTAAAGCTTGATGTTTATGAACAATTAATTTGGATGTAAAATAAATTGCAACTCAAGATTTGTATTCAAAATAGTCTTGCGAAAGGAACTCTTAAATTTGAGAAAATGAAAGAAAACTTGCTTGACATGGAAGTAAATGATTGTCTTGAAATATAAATTTCCCAAATACACAATACTTGAAATTTCAAAATGGAAATATTGCACAATCATAAAGCATAGATGATTTAGACAATAGCCAAGCCAAGTATATCAAAGTTTTCTAAAACAAACTAATGAAGAAGTTTGCACAAAACGAAAGTAAATTTCTTTGTAAAAATGGAAATGTAACTTGAAATTCGTAGCAACTATGATGAAAAATGAAAACTTAAAATTTGTGAAGCAAACTTGAGGAAAAAGAAATGTGATTTGTGTTACTTCCCAATTAGAGAATTAACATGTAATGTGAAAAAAAAATGAAAAATGTCAAAACGAATAACTCAATCCATCTACAAATTTTCTCCCTGAAATGGAGAGATAGGGATTCCAATGGATAAAACAAACGACCCCCCAAAAAAAACATAATTTCTTATTATTATGGTGTTACAATGAGGTTAGAGCTCTTAGAGGGCTTCCCAAGGAATCGATGAGAGAATACAATGTGAAATATTGAAACAAGAAGGAAATCCCTTCAAGTATGGAGCCTCAAAATAGATGTAGGAGTTCTGCAATTAGAGAATACAAGCTCCAAAGTGGTGTATGACCTAGACTTCTTCCACAAGCTCTCCTAATGCCCACGACCTCCTTGAAATGCAACTTGAAGCTAGAGATAACCTACAAACAAGAATGTTAAGGCTGCAAAAATAAAACCATAGTTAGTGTGAAAATAAAGCATGCAATTATGTGAATATGCTACAAAATAATATACAAAGGCTAAATCAAGTGATGGGAAAAGATCCACATCGCTTGTCTAGATTATGAGAAGCTCTTGAATAGCTACATAATGAAATGAAAGCACAATTAAAAGATGTAAATGAATTTTTTAATATCTTGATTCATGCATAGACTATGTGAAGGAGAACCCCGCAAGAACAAGTACTTTAAAAAAAAATAGTTCTATGAAATTCAAATAACGATGAAAATTCATTGAAAACAATGCCAAGAGTGGGTTGGTCTCTTGAAGACTTCCCCTCATGCTTGCTAGTTGATTCAACAATGATCCTCTACAAAACTTCCAACAAACATTAGCTCATATGGATTAAATCAATAAAGCAAAATAACTCTAGAATTTGTATTAAAATAGATAGAGTTTTCTAGCCTAGAGTGTATCAAATAACAAATTGTAAATGTAAGATAGCTATACATCTACAATTCAACAAAAGCATATGAGCAAAATGAAATATAAATCAAAGGCACAAGTAGAGATATACCATCAATGATCCAAGCAATGCTCCAACGGAATAACAATCACGAATGAAACCCAAAGTTCTTTTATTTATATGAAGAACACAAGTACATAGAAGCAGAGCTTCCCCAAACACAATAGCTCGTTGAAAATGACACAATATGAGAGTCCATGGTTCCATTATATAGAAAGTTGGGAGTAAATCCGAATAAAGAACCAAATGTCAAGTGGTGAGAGGGAGGCGATCACAAGGAAAATTCGAATTTGATAAGTGGAGCTCCATTGCCAAGTGTAAAAATTGGATTTTGGCAAGGGGACATAATTTTCTTCTTCTCTTATGTGCCAAATTTGAATTTTATGATAGAATGACAAGTGTGTATTGGTGGTAACCCATGTGGGGACAATTTCCCACAAAAACCTCCACCAAATATTCTCCCAAATCCTCCGAAAGGTGCATTAACTTCACAAATTCGAATTTTGAAGTAAACAACTCTCATTTAATGCCAGGAATTTGATTTTATTTGAGCAGATGCCATTTCCTTTATTTTAGGAGTCCACATCACCTTGTGACTTCACTTTAACTCCTCCATAATTTTCCACCTCATTTAACATGTGTGGATATTTAGTTTTCTCTATTTATTTAATTTCTGGCTTAATTAATTGCTAGATTTCCCACTAAACTTAAGAAAAGTGGGTTTTGAGGGTTCAAAACATATTTTTAACCCCTAAAAGTGTGTTATAATAAAAATTTGAGGGTAAGAGGTGTAATTTTGATTACTCATACCCCATACAACTTCTCTAGGCAACACTTATTACAATTCAATTACAATTTTTATTGCAATTTTCGACTTGCAGGAGATCTAAAAAATAAAAAAAATCACTACATAGACCTAACCAAATTTCACGAAATTTTGAGTGTGATCTATTATGGTAATATACATTGTCTCTAGACACTAGGATTCAACCAAGGCCTCACCATCTAGCTGTACTCCGGCTTTGGGGTAAAATTGGAGGAAAAAACTCAATTAATTATTAAGTCCTGATAGGGAGATGATAATTAACTGAGTGAAAAAAACCTCCCAGATTAATACTCAATTGTGGCAAGGTCCCAAGCTACCTAGGCCTGTTACAGATTCAATACTAACTCAAATTCATCATTACTAACATCACTTATTACAATTCTTCGTAGGGCGTGGAATCTGGGTACAAGAGAAAATGATACGAAGTAGAGGTAGAATTTAAAAACTTTATTGAACTGATGTTATCTGATGATATATGATGGTACAAGTGTCCTTTGGTTCATCCTTGGGCATGGATTCTTCATATAATCATCAGGTGCCACTCAAGTGGTCAACAGTTGGCTCCATACGGGGATGCATGCTAGATATGAAGTGATAGTGTGCAAGAACCTGGAATATGCATCCACCAACCAAAGATATATATATTAGCAGTATCCATTCAAACTATCATAAAACAAAACCAAGTACATAAATGGAAATTTTATCCTAAGAGCATAATTTATTCATGAAATAAATCTACTTAAACAAAATTTACAAGGGACAACGTTAGAAATATGATACAAAAAAATGCCCCATGGCATCAGATGTCCTCAAAAAAGTTCATGCTAAGAACCTACCTACTTTCAGGCAGATCCATGGGTTGCTTTCCTGATGTGCCTTGTCTGATTCTGAATATCTTAGGACTTTGATCCGTCCCAACACTATGTTGTACATGGTCATCAGATTTACCATATCCTTTCCGCTTTTTATTTTTTTCTTAATATATTGTGATGTTTATGCGATCAAAGTAGACCTTTCTACCCGATCTTGAAGATGCTCAGATGGAGAATTTGAAGTATCTAAGACTTTCGTGACCTAACTTTCTCCATTCTGCATCTACTCTAGCATGGGTGATGGACCAATCTCATAAGTGCAAACCCGATTCCCCTCAGTTTCCTTGTGATCCGGGTCACCTTCGATCAACCATTTTTCAATGGAAGAAATGACCTCATAATAAGATGAAGCTTGCTTCACTGGATCGAGAGGCTTGTGATCCATTTCTTTGTTCTTTTCCCATTTGTCACCTAGTATAAGTTGGAATTTTTGTACGTGTGATCTTTCCATTTCCTCCAACCTATTCTGAAAATTGATTTGATTAGCCTTCATAACATTTATTTCCTTGGCATGATTTGTTGAATCCATGGTGTTGATTAGTTGCACTTGTTTTTCTTCCATGGTGAGAAAAATGTTTTGAATAGAGGTCATCTGATTAGAATGATTTAACTCCATGGCCTTTATTTTGTGTGCATGATTTACTGTTAATCTTGTTTAATTGAGTTCTATATTTTTAATGAGTTGAGCTTGGTTGAGTTGCATATCCTTAATCATTTGAGTCAACTCCTTCATGAGATCCCTATCATTCTCATTTTCTTTCGTTTTCACTTTGATATTTCTTTCATCTCCATATTTTTCCTCAAAGGCATCAATGATTTATTCTAGAGAATCAAAATTGTTAGTAGCTAATTCTATGAACCAATCCATAACATCACCATCTAATGAAAATATGAAAAGTTTCATTTTAACATCCTCATGGTTAATATCATGGCACCATTTTCTCACACAAAGGTGGAAATTCCTAAGGTGAGTTTTGGTGGTAATGGAATTGTTACCTAGAAAACTAGGCAACTAATCAACAACCTTAATGGCTTCATTCAGAATAAAATTCAGATAGCCTGGAATGTTAGTAAAATCACAAGGGGGGAAAAAATCATTCATGGTGTTATGCTCACTTGAACATGAAAGAGAAAATGGATATTAGAGAGAGGTTCCTGTCCAATATTAGCAAGAATTCTACAAGAAGAAGGCTTCAAGTAGAAATCCTTGTAGAAAATGAAATAAGTGGAGTCGCCACTTGAACAAGAATGTAACTCTAAAATCCAACATGCAAAAACCAAAAGTTAGTCGATTTCCCGGGTACAAGAAAACTTGTCCCTGACAACAACGACAAAAATGTTGTTGCTTCCTTGCCACCTACACCTACCTACAAGTCAGTGGAAAAAGCCTCCAACCCCACAAGGTGTGGTTGGTGGCAAGGATCTCAAAGAAGGGGCTGTCACACTAATCCCAACTCTCTCTGTTTAAGCCATCTCCTAGGTTATCTATGAGCAGTGGTCCCTAAATGGAAAACTATATTAAAATATGTGAGTTTCTAGGAGAGTTTTTAGAGTTAAATAGATTACTTCTTAAGATTTATAAGCACAAAGTGTTATGAGAAATAACCTTCAATAAATAATTTAAATAAGCATAAAACATATGAAAACTAGTGCCTTCAAAGTATTGCTCTTTAAAATGAAAAATTTATTTACTTAAATGAAGTAAAATTCTTTCAAATGGAAAGCAAAAGTAATCTTGAAAAGTGAAACAAGGAAATGTTTGCACAAGATATTTTAAATGCTTTCAAGATAAATAGATTTATGAATCAAAGCATGAGAAGCTATCTTGCTCAAAATGAAACAATTAGTGTTCTAGTTTCAAAATGTAGATAAAAACAAATATTTGCCACAAAAAATTATTCAATTTCAACAATGACAAGAGGAATAAACAATTTGCAAGTAAAGCCATGAGGTGTATTAGTATGAGATGTGATTACATTAGATTTGGATGCAATTAAACTTAGCTACTTCTAATCTAAAATGGCTAATCTAGGTGAGAAGTCCTCCTCTTGTGCTCTTACCAAGGGGTAAAAATTGGGGTGACTATAAGAAAGAGGGGGTTGAGAACAGGAGGGTGTGATTAACAATACTCATCTTCTAAGTCTTATGAGCCAGTGTGTGCCTTCGTTCCTACAAGGGGACAAACCACCTTCATAACTGCAGGGTCACATGCTTTTACCTTACTTCGTACCAAATGAAAGAAATTTCCAAGGAAATATTTTTCCCTATAATTTATATCAACCAAGTTTATGTTTGGAGGTAAATTTTAAATATGCAACTAAGTTAGAATGCATACTATGATATGCAAGTAAATTTGCAAGTGCAATGTAAAAGATAGAGATGTTTTAATTAAATATGCTCCAAAACCCAAGATTGCATAAGCTTCATAACATATGAGATTGTGAAATGAAAGTATTTACTTTGAATTATGATAAATTGATGACCAACTAAAATTTTATGCTTATGAGCGATTAATTTGCATGTAAAATAAATTGCAACTCAATATTTGTATTCAAAATAGCCTTGCGAAAGGAACTCTTAAATTTGAGAAAATGAAAGAAAACTTGTTTGACATGGAATTAAATGATTGTCTTGAAAGATAAATTTCCCAAATACACAATACTTCAAATATATTTCAAAATGGAAATATTGCACAACCATAAAGCATAGATGATTTAGACAATAGTCAAGCCAAGTATATCAAAGTTTGTTAAAACAAAATAATGAAGAAGTTTGCACAAAATGAAAGTAAATTGCTTTGTAAAAGCGGAAATGTAACATGAAATTTGTAGCAACTATGATGAGAAATTCAAACTTAAAAGTTGTGAAGCAAACTTGAGGAAAAAGAAATGCGATTTGTATTACTTCCCAATTAGAGTATTCTCATGTGATGTGAAAAAAAATGGAAATTCCAAAACCAAGAAGTCAATCCATCTACAAATTTTCTCCCTGAAATGGAGAGATAGGGATGCTAATGGATAAAACCCACGCTCTCACAATGAAAAAATAATTTTTTATTATTATGATTTTACAATAAGGTTAGAGCCTCTTGGAGGGCTTCCTGAGGAATCGATGAGAGAATACAATGTGAAATATTGAAACAAGAAGGAAATCCCTTCAAGTATGGGAGCCTAAAAAAGATGGAGTTTTACAATTAGAGAATACAAGCTCCAAAGTGGTGCATGACCTAGCCTTCTTCCACAAGCTCTCCAAATGCCAACGACCTCCTTGAAATGCAACTTGAAGCTAAAGAGAACCTACAAACAAGAATGTTAGGGCTACAAAACATAAAACCAAAGTTAGTGTGAAAAGAGAGCATGTAAGTATGTGAATATGCTACAAAATAATATACAAAGACTAAATCAAGTGATGGGGAAAGATCCACATTGCTTGTCTAACTTATGAGAAGCTCTTGAACAACTACATAATGAAATGAAAGTACAATTAAAAGATGTAAATGATTTTTTTAATATTTTGATTCATGCATAGACTATGTGAAGGAGAACCTCGTAAGAACAAGTACTTCAAAAAATAAGTTCTATGAAATTCAAATAACGATGAAAAATTCTTGAAAAGCCAAGAGTGGGTTGGTCTCTTGAAGACTTCCCCTCATGCTTTCTAGTTGATTCAACAATGATCTTCTACAAAACTTCCAACAAACGTTAGCTCATATGTATTAAATCAATAAACAATGGCAAGAAAACTCTAGAATTTGTATGAAAATAGATAGAGTTCTCTAGCCTAGAGCATATCAAATAACCAATTGTAAATGTAAGATAGCTATACATATACAATTCAACAAAAACATATGAGAAAAATGAAATATAAATAAAAAACACAAGTAGAGATATACCATCAATGATCCAAGCAATGCTCCAATGGAATAACAATCATGAATGAACCCCAAAGTCTTTTTATTTATATGAAGAACAAAAGTACATAGAAGCAGAGCTTCCCCAAGCACAACAACTCATTGCAAATGACACAATATGAGAGCCCATGGCTCCATTATATAGAAATTTGGGAGTAAACCAATGAAGAACCAAATGCCAAATGGTGAGAGGGAGGAGATCACAAGGAAAATTCGAATTTGATAAGTGGAGCTCCATTGCCAAGTGTAAAAATCAGATTCTGGCAAGTGTGCATCATTTTCTTCTTCTCTTATGTGCCAAATTCGAATTTTATGATGGAATGACAAGTATGTATGGGTGATAACCCATGTGGGGACAATTTCCCACAAAAATATCTACCAAATATTCTTCCAAATCCTACCAAAGGTGCATTAACTTCACAAATTCGAATTTCCAAGTAAACAATTCTCATTTAATGCCAGAAATTTGATTTTATTTTAGAATATATCATTTCTTTGATTTTAGGAGTCCACATCACTTTGTGACTTCAATTTAACTCCTCCATAATTTTCCACCTCATTTCCACATCATTTAGGATCTGTGAATATTTTTTTTTCTCCATTTATTTATTTTATGGCTTAATTAATTGTGAGATTTCCCACTAAACTTAGGAAAAGTGGGGTTTGAGGGTTCAAAAAACATTTTTAACCCCTCAAAGTGTGTCACAGTAGAAAGTTGAGGGTGAGAGGTGTAATTTTGATTACTCATACCCCATACAGCTTCTCTAGGAAACACTTATTACAATTCAATTACAATTTTTATTGCAATTTTTGACCTGCAAGAAATCTAAAAAATTAAAAAATCACTACCTAGACCTAACAAAATTTCACAAAAAAATTGTGTGATCTAGTATGGTAATATACATTGACTCTAGACACTATGGCTCACCTAAGGCCTCACCATCAAGCCGTACTCTAGCTTTGGGGTAAAATTGGAGGGAAAAGCTCAATTAATTATTATATCCTGATAGGGAGATGATAATTAACCGAGTGAAAAAACCTCCCAGATTAATACTCACTTGTTTTCAAGGCCCCAAGCTACCTAGGCCTGTTACAGACTCAATACTGACTCAAATTCATCATTGCTAGCATCACTTATTACAATTATCCGTAGGGCGTGGAATCTAAGTATAAGAGAAAAATGATAAGAAGTAGAAGTAGAGCTTAAAAACCTTGTTGAGCTGATGATATTTGATGATATATGATGGTACAAGTTTCCTTTGGTTGATCCTTGGGTATGGAGTCTTCATATAATCATCAAGTGCTACTCAAGTGGTCAATAGGGCACAATAATAACAATATGGGGACTACATGGACATAAAAATAATAATAAGGGGGCTACACTAACAATAACAATAAGGGTCTACACTAGTATTATAGGGACCTAACAACCGAGTAGAAATTTCCTTAGGATGACTTCAAATATGTGCCTTAACGAGGTCTTGGAGGGTCTTTTGACTTGATTATGACTCAATAGCTTTTTCTTTACGATATGTAACATGCCCAAATGGGTCATTCATACATGGTAATGACTCAATGACTTTATGACAAACCTAGAAGCACTCAATGGGTGCTTTGACCTATAAAATAAATTATCTTGAGCATGAAATCCATGCCTCAAGAATTACAATAATAAATTTATTTTTTCTCTTTTCATTGAATACATAAAATCATGATTACATCTATCATTATGAATACTGAAGCTAGTTACATGTCTCAACACTCCCTATTAACTACAGAGGTGTTCATAATCCATACAAGGCACTTGGACATTCTCAATCTGAAGAATTCTCATAAGAAGAGTCTTATTGATAACCAATATGTTTAGCATCATATCAACCAAGATTTTTATATAGCAAGGCCTTTAATAACAACTCTATCTTTCCACAAGATTAGAGCACAATGCTTGCGAGACCAATGATTTATAGATACCCTCATAATTGTCTCTCTCATAACATACCCCACCCAGCTTCACTCAGAGTATGTTCCATCCAGACTATTCTTATCATGGATTTCCAGTCCTCAAAGAATATCGATCCTCTACGACTACTCTTGTCCTGGATTCCCTAACACATCCTCAAAGAGTATTCGATGCCAGATGCCTACCCAATCCTCCATTCTATCTTCCCAAGTGAAAAGAATAATGATGTGCCTATCTCTCCCTCTCAACTAGGGAGGATATACCTATTCCACTGAAGGAATGTACTCGTTCCTGTGAAAATTCCAGAATGGAAATCCCTACTATAGCAATATGATATTATTTCTTCTACTTGTTAATTCTGAATCAAATTATTTACGGTGTTACATAGTAAACATCGAAATAAATACTACTGTAGACTTCACAACATAAAAAATATTGCGGAAACAAAATATTGGACATGAAAGAAATAAACATACACATATACACCGTTGTTTTTTGAAAATGTCCCCGGAAAAACCCAATGCGGGAAAACCGATGCAGCAATCGAGGGTTTTAATTATTATGTAGTAGTTTCTAAATAAAAAATCTTTGGATGCTTAGATTGGCGATCCGATATAGAGAATAAAATAGGAAAAAGATAGTGAGAAATTATCTCACATTGTTACTAGCAATCCGACACTGATCCAGCCTATGAATGGCTAGTCCCACGCTGCCTTTGTGTATTCATTGCATTGGCTCTGTGTCGCAGCCTCTAGGGACTGCGTCACCCCTCTAGCCAATCTATATGCTGAACTGGATTCTTAGATATCTAACCCTCCGATATCACACCCCGTCTACCGACACTAGATCTGGACTGCTCTTCAGCAAAACTGCAGATCTCCTTAGAGGCTTTGCACTACCTTAGCTCTGTGCTGCCTAGCATGGCACTACGTAACCTCTATGAAGCTCTCTCTGCATCATCTACCTTGAACACTTTGGATCTGGAAAATATTCCATCGACAAACTATCCCTGTCCCTCACTACAAGAAATCTCCTCAATATCTCTCCGACAATTGTTGTGTTGCTCTCTTAAGAATTCGATCTCTAGATCTCTCACCCAATGTATTTTTCAAATGCCCATCAAGCTCCTTCTTATAATCTCTTGTTGACATATCAACGACCAAGATTAAAACATAATCAAATGCTAATATTAACTAGGAGTTGAACCGTGTATTTTTCTAGAAGATTCACGTTTATGTACATTATGGATCACAAAAGTCTTAGATCTAACACTTTAATTAATCACATTTCTTAAGTTTAGACTTAGGAATACATTAAAAATGATTAATTATTTTAATTAAATCCTCTCTGGGTCAAATTTCTCAAAATGATTTTTGGGTATTGTGGAATGCATGTGTCTTATCCTCTCTGCAAAATCTTGAGGCTAAAGCACATCCGATGCTACAAAAATCAACACTCCCTCTTAGTGAGGAATGCATTCAAGTGCTACAACCTCGTGAAGCAACATTCTGACTTCTACACCATCCCAATTGCGTTGTAGAAGTCTAGTTGCTGCTGCCCACCAACTATTACATAGCTCTCTCTGCGCTGTTGTTAGGTCCCTAGATTAATAGTATAGTCTCTTATTGTTGTTAGTGTAACCCCCTTATTGTTATTGTTGTACCCCTGTAACCCTCATATTGTTATTATTGTGCCTTTACATTATTATTGTTAGGTTGGCTAGGATTATATTGTGACCCCATGGACTCCTATATATAGAAAGAGGTTTTGTCATTTGTATCATCCAAGAATTATTCATTTATGTAATGTAAAAGTTGTTTCCCCCTTGAATTGGCTTATTTATAAGGCATCGATCTCTCCTTTCTTCTATTTTTGGAGCTGGTTTCATAACATTTGGTATCAGAACTTTGGATTCTAGGGTTTCGTTGCTCCAAACAAGTCATCATGGCATTTTCGCCATAAATTTTTTCTACGAAGGTTCAGAAGTTGAAATTTTTATCATGCGAAGCTGAAATCTTGAGGAACTTCATGTAGAAATTTCAAATCTTGGTTCGCAATATTTTCGGAGATATGATCCATGGGAAGTTAGGTTTTGTTCAGGCTCCCGAATTTCATCTCAAAGATATGATCGTGGGAAAATCATCATAACTCTCTCTCTGAGCATCAGATTGGAATTCTATAACAATTGGCCGCAAGTACACTGACTGTAGTTTCATGTTTATCAATTTCATAGCCGAAGGAGGAAACAGTGACACGTGGTACGCCATACAAGTTTGCTCTACTGAACTAGTCCATAATTAGGTCACTGTGGGAGATTGGGCATAACTTTGCCTTGCGTTGGGTATGTGTTATATTTTTGGGACCTTATTTTCTAGTGGGCGGACCCGCCCATGGTTTTGTGCATGGGTTTGCACATGGTTTTGGGGCATGATGGTTTTCGGCCCCTGGTATTTTGTAAATACAGTTAAGGGGACTATGGTTATGTTCTAATCCAGGGTTAATGGATTGGGGTTTATGTATGCTTCGGCATGTATATATATGTGTTGTAACACTAAAAGGAATATAATGAAAAATCAAGTTGGTCGTCCCGATTTGGGATCCAGGGGAAAATATCTGTGTATATCTGTTTTATGTTTTATGCTCTCGCTATTGTTTATTTTCTGGTTTTAAGATTTGTTTGCATATAATTTCTATACAGGGTTAAAACCTACACCTTGAAGAATCCAAATCAGGTCAGACTTGTGGCATTAGAAATAATATTTAGAGGGATACTACAGAACTGAATTTCATATATTGAAGATCTGAAATCATAGAGATAATTCAGTTTCAATATCGAGCTCCTTAAAAGCAAGAAAAATGTGTGTATTTTTTTTCGAATTGCGTAAGTCTTGTTTGAAAAATTAGTTTGAATTGCTTCCAAGGGAATATTGTAGAATAGATATCAGTATTGGGCTATAAAATGCCCCCTAAAAAGAATTCAACACCCATTAAGCCTTCAGAAAACTCTACTATGACTCATGAAGACGAAGAAGTGCAAGATGATATATCAAAATTACAAGAGCAAGTGCACCAATTTTTTCTCTCTTAAAGAGCAACAAAAAATGAAATGGAAGTTTTGAGGAAAGACATGGAAGCTAAGATGAATGGTTTGAAGAAAGGCGTGGAAGCTAAGATGGATGGTATTAAAGAAAAAATGGAAGGTTTGAAGGAAGACATGTAAGGTTTGAAGAAAGTTTTGACAAATTTGATACAAGAAATGATTCCTAATGGAAAAAAGATAGTAGAGGAAACTTATGATGAGAGAAAAATAAATGTTAATCGTGATTTCATAAACTTGAATGTTGGATGGAAGACCCACCATATTCCAAAGATAGATATGAGAAAGTTTGATAGCAAGGATCTCGTAACATGGATACAACAGATGGAGCAATAATTTGATCTTAATAATGTGCAAAACACACAAAAGGTACACATTGCAACTTTATATTTAGAACAAAATACATTTGTATGGTATCGATGGCTTTGCTCCCGTAAAAAAATTGCCACTTGGTCAATTTTTACGTCGGAAATGATAGCACATTATGATGATACAAAGAGCAACACATTTTTGAGCCAATTGATAAATGTAAAACAAAAGGGTTCAATGGTGGAGCACATTGAGGACTTCCAAAAATTGAATATAAGGGAAACTGATATTCCAGAGGAACACAGGATTGATGTCTTCATAGGGACATTAAAGGATAACATCCAACATGAGGTTTGCGTTTGGGAACCTGATTCATTGGAGAAGGCATTCTGGTTGGAAAGAAAAATTTAATGTAAAATTATGGTGACAAGGAAGCATACCACTCACATCTATAAAGATGGAAGTGTGCCACTCCTAGACTTCCACAACCTATAAGGCTGACACCACAACAATTGGAAGAAAAAAGAGCAAAAGTAATTTGCTACAGTTGTGATAGAAAATACACTAAAGGTCATAAGTGTGCTGAGAAGAAATGATTTTATATATATTGTGAAGAGGAGGAAGAAAATGAACAAGAAACTTCAAAGGAAGAGGATATGCACTAGGAAACAACCCTAGAGAAAGAAGAAATGAGTCTGACCATATCGTGTAATGCATTGATAGGCATTACCACTCCTAAAACTCTCAAGATAGAAGGACATATCAAGAAGAAAAATGTGATAATGTTGATTGATTCGGGTAGTACCAATAATTTTGTTCATTGTAAGGTAGCCAAGGAATTGAATTGCTTCCTATACGCAGCACCAGAATGTCAAGTGGTGGTTGCAAATGGAGGAACTATAAATTTCTTTGGAAAATGCCATAATATCAAGCTAACCATGGGGGAATATGTATTGAATAGTCCAATGATTTCCATTCCAATGGGAAGTGTTGATGTTGTACTAGGAGTACAATGGTTACAATCTTTGGGGATGGTAGCTTTTAATTTTCAAGAACTTTTCTTGAATTTTTTTTTGGAAGGAAAGGAAGTCGAATTATAGGGTATCACAGGGAAGCTAGGAAATATAATAAGCTCTAATGTCATGACAAAGCTTCTGAATAAAGAACAACGAGGCGTAATTGCACAATTATGCTCACTAGAAGTTCCAACATCAAAATCATCTATTTCTCCAGATCTCCAAATAGTCTTGGACAATCATTCTAAGGTGTTTGAAACTACCAAAGGACTCCCACCCATTCGTGATCATGATCATGCTATTCATTTGATTCTAGGAATTGTTCCTCCAAACATCAGGTCTTACAGATATCTTTATTTCCAAAAGACTGAAATTGAACGTATGATTGCAGAAATGTTAGAGGTTGGTATAATTCAACCTAGTGAAATTTCTTTCTCTGCTCCAGTAATATTGGTGCATAAGAAGGATGGATCACGGCTCATGTGTCCAGATTATAGGGAGCACACTAAGCTCACTATTAAAGGTAAATTTCCCATTCCTATGATTGATGAATTATTGGATGAATTACATGAAGCAATTTATTTTACCAATTTGGATCTCATTCAGGATATCATCAAATTAGAATGAAGACTGAAGATATTTCGAAAACATCATTTCGAACTCATGAGGGTCATTATGAATTTTTGTTCATGTCTTTTGGCCTTACCAATGCACCTTCTACATTTTAAGGGGGATGAATTCCATTTTCAAACCTTTCCTTAGAAAATTTGTGTTAGTATTTTTTGATGATATACTAATCTACAGCAGGTCTTGGAAGGATCATGTTCAACATGTTGACAGGGTGCTCAAACTATTGGAGGAGATTATATGCAAAAACCTCCAAATATTTCTTTGGAGTACAAGAGGTGGAATATCTGGGACATATTGTATCTCACGAGGGTGTTAAGGTAGACCCTAAAAAAATTAAAGCCATTACGGAATGGAAAGTCCCCACAACCGTAAAGCAGTTGCGAGGATTTCTTGGGTTAACATGGTATTATCGAAAGTTTGTTAAGAATTATGGGAGAATAGCAACGCCTCTAACAACATTATTGAAGAAATATGCATTTTCATGGACTCATAAAGCAACTAAGGCCTTTGAACATCTTAAAGAGGAAATGTGTCTAGCACCGGTATTAGCTATGCCAGACTTCACAAAAATCTTTATTGTGGAATGTGATGCCTCGGGAAATGGAATTGGTGTTTTTTTAATGCAAGAAGGAAGACCCATTACTTTTGAAAGTCATCTAATCAAAGGAAAATATTTATAGAAATCTATTTAAGAGAAGGAAATGTTGGCAATACTACATGCACTAAATAAATGACGACCTTACCTAATGGGAAGACACTTCAAGGTAAAAATGGATTATGATAGTCTTAAACACTTTTTGGAACAAAGACTATATTTAGAAGAGCAGCAAAAATGGGTCACAAAGATGTTGGGTTATGAATTTGAAATAATCTACAAAAAGGGAAGCTAAATGTTGTTGCATATGCACTCTCAAGAAAGGATGAAGAGGTGGAAGCATTTCTTTGTGCCATTTATATTATCCAACCAGATTGGATAACCAAAGAAAATGATGAATGGAAAAAGGACGAAGAAGTGTGGACACTCATTCAAAAGTTTCAACAAGAGTTGATACATTTAGTTGGAAAAATGATTCCTTATGGTACAAAGATCTCTTATATCTTTGTAAGAATTCCCAACTAAAACAAAATATTATTTTGGAATTTCACACTTCTCCTTTAGGAGGACACTCAGGATTTTTAAAAAAATTACCACGGTAGTGAAGAAATAATTTTTTTGGGATGGCCTTAAATCCGATATTCAAAATTTTGTGGTGGAATGTTTGGTTTTCAACTAAAATAAAGTAGAGACAATTAAGACCACTGTTCTTCTACAACCTTTGTCAATTCGAAGTCAAAGTTAGGAGGATATTTCAATGGATTTTATCACAGGGTTTACCTAAGTGCAAAGGAAAGAGTGTCATCATAGTGGTAATTGATAGAATTACCAAGTATGCACACTTTTGTTCATTATCTCATCCATTTAAAATAAGTACAATTGCTACTGCATTTATGGAAAAAATTCATAAGCCGCATGGAAACCCAAAGATTATTGTAGCTTGAGAGATCCCATTTTTTACTAGAAATTTTTGGACGGAATTATTTTCTTGTTTGGGTACTCAAATAGCTCATAGCTCATCTTATCATCCTCAACCCCGATGGTCAACTCTGATATAGTGAAAAAAATATTTGGAAGGATATCTTCGTTGTTTTGTATCCGATAAAGAAACACAACAGCTCAAGTGGTTACCTCTCATTAAATGGTGGTATAACACTTCCTTCCATATCTCAGCAAAAATGACCCCATTTGTGGCACTTTATGGATATCATCCACCATCCATCACATCATATTTAAGATAAAATTATAAGGTTCAATCGATGGAAGATCACATTGAGCATCAACAACAAGTTCTCCATGTCTTAAAGGATAACCTAAATTTGACTACAAAATCGAATGAAACAATAGGCAGATCAACATCGCAGCGAGAGAAGTTTTGATGTAGGAGAATAGGTATTTTTAAGGTTGCAACCATACAAACAAATGTCCCTCAAGAAAGCTAAGAAGAATGATAAATTATTTCCAAAGTACTATGGTCCTTACAAGGTGTTGCAAAAGATTGGTACTATGGCATACAAATTGGAGCTTCCTTCTTCTTCGCAAGTGCATCCAATTTTCCATGTTTCATGCTTAAAGAAGGTTATAGGTGGCGAGAATTCCAGTTCAAACAATATTTCAAAAAACTTGATGAGGAAGGAAAAATCATATTGGAACCTAAAACAATCACAAAAACAAGAACTCGACAAAGACCACAAAATCGATCAATTTCGGAGTATCTCATCAAGTGGAAGAACTTACCCACTAAATATTCTATATGGGAGGATGAAATTTTTATACAGAAGCATCCGGAGCTACTCAAATGTTAAGGACAACACTTTTTTGAAAGAGAGGGCATGTTAGGTCCCTATATTACCGAGTATAGTCCCTTATTGTTGTTAGTGTAACCCCCTTATTGTTATTGTTGTACCCCTTTCGTAACTCCCAATATTGTTATTATTGTGCCTTTCAATTATTATTGTTAGGTCGGATAGGATTATATTGTGACCCCATGGACTCCTATATATAGAAGGAGGTTTTTTTCATTTGTATCATCCAAGAATTTCTCATTTATGTAATATAAAGAACGTTTCCCCCTCGAAGTGGCTTATTTATAAGGCATTCATCTCTCTTTTATTCTATTTTTTGGAGTTGGTTTCATAACGGATGCATACGTATTCTTGTCGACTACTGCATGTTGTCGTAAACTACATGCGTCTACACCGTAGCTCTGTTGTCTGCTATCCTTTGAAACATCCACAACTCCCTCTCATTTGTTCGTTGCTACAACTAAGAGATGTCCATAAACCGAACCAAATGTGTTCATATTGATGCATCTGTCCACCAAGTTACGGCTATTGCTAGCCTAAGTGCTATCACTAAAGCCTCTCGTTGTTGCGAGAATCGGCACTTGCACCCATTTGCATTGCTTGCCAACTCTGCTCTATGGTGCTCGGTTCCTAATGCTGCCAACCACTTTGCTACTATCACTCTAGCACCTAAAAAATACCATTTGTCGTTGTTCCATCTTGCTACTCACTGCTATGGGCTCCCGTAGCAAAGAATTGATCCAAGAGGTAGACTCCTCAAGGATCCTTCCAATCATGTAGCTCTACGAGGCTGCAACCATATCACTCCACCTCTCCCCTAGAGGTATATGAGAAATCATGGAAAAAATACTCCTCCACTCTAGAGGACATTCTATCAATCTTTGCAATATCAAATTTCTCGATCCTGCTCCTTCTCCTTGTCCTTCTTACGAAGAGGACACCGAGAACTAAAGTGGCCCATCTCATCACATTAGAAACACTTGATGTTCGAAATATCCTTCTTTCACCCTGTCACTGCCTGCCGTCCCTTTAATGCGAGGGATGAATTCTCCTCTTCCTTCTTGATATTCACCCCACTACTATTGTTTCCACTTATGGTTCTCTACACCAAATCAATACTCATCTCCTCTTGTTGTAGATCAACCCAAACTATCTCCCAATTAGACAACTTATTTTCTCGCCCAGGGATACTGCGGACAAAGACTTTCCACTCCTCGGAAACACTATTAAAGGGCTGTCATACAAACTCGGTACCCCGAGGCGCTAATCCCATAACAACTAGCTAATCTCGGGTATCCTAAAGTCTCATTAGAAAGGGATCTATGTACTCCCCCTTATGCATCCTCGTGCATCTCATATTCTCTTCCAAGTACATCTTTTTGCTTGCTCGGAAGATCCCTTATATAGCATGGACAATGCATCCCACATTTATTTGGTTGTGCCTTTGGTCTGCTATGTGAGATACAACTTGATCTATCACTTCTTCAAGGATCAACCTCTTGGCCTTTGCCATATCCTTCTTGTAAGCTTTCAATGGATGCGGATGCGTGGGGATAACTACCACACTATCGATGAAAGTTTTAAGATCATGTTCATCTAGAATTAAGAAGATCCTTTCCTTCTAGATCACATAGTTGGAGGCACCCTCCAACCGATCCCGATCTATCAACCTAGTTAACGCCATCTCGGCAAACAAATGTTGAACTGCCTCCTCTTTCCTCTATGCAATTGTTGATTGGATCCGTGCACTCTCGCGCTGGAGTAAGTAGATCTACTCTCGGCCACTACTACTTTGTAGTGAGAAATCAAATTCCTTTCCTAGGAATTCTCTAAGGAATAAATTCCCTCGGTATATGCTCTTCTTTCCTCTTTTGACACTTTTATGTCTGAACAATCTATTACGAGAAAAGCGCATCATAGCCGATGATCTGCTTTGCTGAAAGCCGCTACACTGCACTCCCTCTCGCCTATGTCAAATCTCAATATGGAAAATATTCTTCTCTATCAACTCACTCAAAGAAGGATTTTTCCACGAAAATTTTCATTCCTTATAATAGCTCTGCACAGTTCCCTCTAGGGTTTTGATGCTGCTACTTACGTAGTCTTTTCAAACTCTCTCTTCTTCTCAACGCTGGGATATTTTACGCTATGCTATTCTTGCTTCACTGTGCTTCGATACTATGTGAAAATTCCACAAGGGAATATCTACCGCAGCAATCTAATATTATTTCTTCTACTTGTTAATTTTGAATCAAGTTATTTATGATGTTACATAGTAAACATCGAAACAAACACTACTTGCAACCTTCACAACATAAAAAATATCGTGGAAACAAAATATTGAGTAGGAAAGAAATAAACACACACATATACACCATTGTTTTTTGGAAAATGTCCCAGAAAAAACCCAATGTGGGAAATATGGTGCAACAACTAAGGGTTTTAATTATTATGCGATAGTTTTTTTAATACAAATATTTGGATGTCTGAGGCGGCAATCCGATACGGAGAATAAAATGACAAAAATATAGTGAGAAATGATCTCACACCATTATCGGCGATTCGACAACGGTCCAACCTCTAAATGGTTAGTCCCACACTACCTCGCTAGCGATCACTTTGCGTCACCCCTCTAGCTGATCGGTTTGGATAACTTGATGCTCGGATCTCTAACCCTCTAGTCTCACACCCTAAATCCCGACACCAAATCCGGATTGCTCCTCGACAAAAAGCGTGGATCTCCTCAAAGGTTTTGCGTTTCCCGAGCGTGGCACTCCGCAACATCTCCCGAAGCTCTCTTTGCCTCCTCTTCCTTGCACTCTCCAAATCTAGAAAATCTTCCATCGACAAATGATCCCTACCCCTCACTACAAGAAATCTCCTCGGTCTCTCTCAGACAACTATTGCACTACTCTCTTGAGAATTGGATCTCTATATCTCTCCAACCGATGTATTTTCTAAATTCCCATCAAGCTCCTTCTTATAATCTCTCGTTGAGATATCAATGACCAAGATTAAAACATAATCAAAGGCTAAGATTGACTGAGAGTTGATCAGTGTATTTATCTAGAAGATTCACACCCAATCTAATTAATACACTTCAATTAATCACATTTCCTAAGTTTAGACTTAGGAATACATTAAAAATGATTAATTATTTTAATCAAACCCTCTCCAGGTGGAATTTTCCAAAAAGCTTTCTAGGTATTGTGGAATGCATGTGTCTTAGCCTCTCTAAAAAATCTTGAGGCTAGAGCACATCTGATGCTACAAAAATCAACAATTCCTACGGAAGGAATGTACATAATCTCCGTCTTAGCTTAGGGATTCTCTTCCAAGTTAAAAAATTGTTTCTAGGCTCCCTCTCAACTAGGGAACAATTTTATTTTTGTATAATTATCTATTATGTAAATCATAGTAGATATATATTAACTCTTGATCTGTTAAGAGACTATAGAGATTTGATAGATCAGGAGACTAGAGAGATCAAATCTATGGAGGTGCAAACCTTTCCTCTAGTTCAATCTTTAAACCTCTTCTTTTTTAGTGCAAAACTTGAGAAAATGTTTGCACCTTGAGAGATTTGATCCCTCTCGTTGATTGATAATTCTAAAGTGAAGATGGATAAATTTGGTTAAATTAAAATTCAAAGACACTTGTTTTAAAAAATAATAAAAAAATTAACTTTTTTCATTTATATATATATATATATATATATATATATATATATATATATATATATCAGTATTGATCGTTGGTTAAATTAAAATTCTAGGAGACTTATTTTAAAAAATAATATATATATATATATATATATGCCTTGTTTACCAAGGCCACAATTTTGCCTTGAAAGCTATTTTTGCCAAAATATGACCATTTCTTTTGCAAAACATCCAACCATAAGAGTGTTTAAATTGTTTTTTGATGCGTGGAAATGGATTTAGCACCATCAAAAACCCCCCGGGGCACCTAAAATCCTAATGCTTGACAATTGTAACCCAGATTTCCCAAAATTTCTCAGAATTTCTTCCAGATTTTGGTCGAAATCTTGCTAGAATTTCCACTATTTTCTAGGAAAATTTGTGGCCTTGTTAGAATATAAATGTGTGTGTGTGTGTGTGTGTGTGCGCGCGTGCGTGCCTAGAGGTTCTCTTCAACCTAATATGAAAGAGATCTTGTAATGTCTTGTCTTATGATAATTTTAATTATTAAAATTAAAATTGAGTAAAAATATTAATGTAATGTAATGTAAACATTTTAACTCTATCAAAATAAAATAAAATAACCCTATGTTAAAATAAGAATTCTATGTTATTATTAATTTTTGTTGAGTGGTTAAGGTAAATTTGACTTGGTCCATCTTAACTCCGGATCTACCATGCTCCAAAAAGGATCAAATCTCTTGAGACGGAAATATATTAAGATGCAAAGAAATATGATCCCTCTATGCCATTGGTAAATCAAGAGTTAATACGATAATATTTTATATTGAATCTACATTACAATTTTGTAACACAACAATAAACTAGTTAACCAAATACATTACAAATTTAACTTTTTAAAAAATTAAAATATTTAAAATATTTTCTCCTAAGTTATAACCATAAAATATATTTTATTTATATTAAATTGAATATTGAAAAAATATAGTTATATATAAAAATAAAATGTGGATGGTGTAGTTTAAATAATGGATGAAATTGTTTTTTTTTCCAAAATTCCACCAATTATGATTTCCTATTTTTTTAAATACATTTGTGAAAGATTACCATTTCTTATTTTTTTAAAATACATTTTTAAATATATGAATGAATTTATTACTCTAAAACACCCCACCCCTAAATTTAACACATAATAATTCCAAATCACTTAACATTCTTTAACATTCCTTTTTCTTTATTTGCAAATAACTTAACAAGAATTAATCAAACATAATATCAAATTTGGTAACTACTTAACAAAAAATTAATCAAACAAAATATCAAATTTGATAAATTACTTTTAACTATAGGCAGTCTAATGTATAGATGAAATAGATTTTTTTTATCGAAATTCACCAAAATTGAGCAATACAATTTCAATATTTTTTGTTTTTTTTTTAATGTATATATGGATTCAACATATTGAAAAACTCTAAATCTCCCATAAATTTTGATTAAAATTAACTAGAAAATATATGATAAAAAAATAATTTCTTCTATAAATTAAACTACATCTATAACTATATAATAAAGACTTACGTCGATATAAGTGTCGCATTGTAACTAAAACATACTTTGTCATTAGATTGTGAAATTGAAATGTAAATGAAAGCGTGTCCACACATGTGGATTACCAAGTTATAATTATGGTTCAAGTTTCCCTTGTAAAATTTCTTTTCAATTTGTAAATGCTCTAATAATTAAAAAAAATTCATCGTTTTTTACATATTTTGAAACTTTTTAGATTTTGCGTATGGATTTAATATTTATTTCACTTATGTGATATATGTAATGTTCAATGAATATTACAATTTCCCAACTTATTGTAATTTTTTTTAAAATATTTTTTTAATAAATTTTTTACATGGTTATACGACTATTATATTCATGTGAAAATATTTTTATATACTCACTTATTGATGTCATTCAAATAAGTTATTTAAATGAGGACTTATGATAATAGGAATGAAAAAGTTCGAAGATTTAGTGAGATAAAAGAAATACTTTGTACAAAGTTTTTATTTAGGATTTCTCATTTTTTGAGAGCTTTATGTGGTATCTTTTTTTGCCTTGGGAAAACAAAAGGAAGGAGTCTTTTTTTTCAAACACATGAAAAAGTCATTAAATAAGTTAAGGTAATTTTTCTTTAAATAGAGTCGGAGAATATATGCATGAAATTTTTGGAGGTGTAAATTGCGAAATTAAGGCACAAAATTTGGATGCGGTGAGGCGAGAGATATTAGTCGATCTGAAATATATAACATTGACAAAAAATATCATTCAAAATAGTTATTTTTAACTTGGGATTTGGAACCTCTAAGCATCACCTCCAATTCTTCCATGACGATACAAAGCATCGCCTATTTGAAACCTTCCATCGTTTTTTCCCCCCTCACGGTAGGGATTAGTTTCGCTGCTTCCAACAATGGCCCCTCAATAACCGACAATGTCACCACTTCCAATTGTTCCATGAGGATACACAAAAGCTCCCATTTGAAACCCTCCATCGTTTTACGCCCCTCGGACTAGGGTTTTGATGCTTGCTTGCAATGACGAATGAGGTTTAGATATTGACCCGGGAATCGATGTGCCATGATGGCATTGACCCTATAGCTATAGTTGATCGGATAAGGGATTATCACAATCCAAAATTTATTGACAAGGGACAAGAAGAAATGGATAGAGAGGTCCTCAAAGCCTCCACTACACCTCTATATATCGCCAAATTTGATGATTTATTTTTCCCCTGATGCTCGAGTGAGCCACCTAAAAGAGATATTGGACTTGGGGTGTCGTTGCGGTTTACGCAACACAAGAAGTATTACCACAAAGTGGTTGATGAAATTTATGACTAGCTTCCTAAGAGGGTAACTTTGGTTCCCTGATCCTTATTTCATTCAATCAACTGGATGGTTACGGTGCATTTGACGTTTAGAAATTATCAATATTTGTTAAAACCCTATCTATAAAATATTTACTGCCTCGGGGTCCGTATCTTCACTTGCAGACAAAATATTTAAGTTAACGAGTATCCCAAAGGGGAGTTCGAGAATCCTTTATGAGGGCGGGAAATTAAACTTGAAAAAATGTTCTACGGGATTATGGCATTAAGAAGGATGCCTCTGTCTCCCTCATTGTTGGATTGAAAGGAGTTTCCAAAGGAATTGGGGCATCCTCTACCTAAAAACCCCTATCATTTAAAGAATACCCTCAATATAGTTTCTAGCTCCCAACCATCAAAGGCTCTTGTGGCCAAACCTTTTTGGTTGAACATTCATTGGAATCTCTAACGATCTAGATGAATACGCTCTTCACCACGATAAATATCCATTATTATATTCAACATGTGATCATCTGTCATTTTAATAGATTTTTTTCCCTCGGCTTCGCGCTTAGGGAGTGGGTTTTTTCGAATTGGATGAAGAACATAGATCTACTATTTTATTCTTAAGGTTATTTTGTAGTCATCTTCAAGGATATGGAGGAATGCCGGAGGGTTTTTGATCGAGGCCCCTAGTTTTTTGGGTCATGTGGGACTCTCAATTCACCCATGGTTTCCTCAGGTTCAACCCGCTCTCCATGAATACTTTTTTCCACTTCGGTTTGGGTAAGACTCCCAAACTTACCCCTTCGATGGATTACATTGGATTTCCTTAAAGCTACGAGAAATGATATTGGACACTTTGTCAAAATAAACAGTGAGAGAATAACTAATGGGTTCATCTCTTTCGTATGAATGCGTACTTTGAACCGGAATTAAGTGTAGGTCTCTCGAGATAAAATCATCCTAAAATAGGATGGAAAGGAAATTTATCGAGTTTATAGAGAATGAAAACACAACTTTTAGATGCAAACATTGTCAATAACCCGGACATCTTTAGAGTGCATGCCCTAAATGAGTATTATGATCCTTCGAGTCGCGAAATTGCAACCATGAATGGTGTGATCAGAAGGCAACTTCAAAAAATTATGAACATGACAAGCAATAAGAAAGACAACCCTCAGTAGTAAATACACGTCTTGATTCTTCAACCTCCCAAGATCTCGTACAATCCACGATTGATATGCCTTTGGCCTCAATAGAAAATAATTCTCCCTGCTATGGAGGCGAAAGTTCATAACTACTAATTGTGGATACAACCACTGGGAAAAAATGACCTCATAAGTATGATCATTCGGATAGTGACAAGAATATTCCATGCTGCGAGGAGGTGGGAGCGATGAAGCTTTCTTTAAAAGACGAGGATATGGCATATTCCTCGGATGTAGCTAGTAAATGTGTAGGATGGGTAAATGTCGATAGGAGAAAGGAAAAGAAAGAAAAAACCCCTTAACAACTCTAGTGTTTAATGTCTTAGAATGTCATACCTAGTAAGAGGCATGAACTCTCGAGTCGGTTTGTTTGGATCCGTTGATAAATAAATGTACTAAATGTAATATTGTTTTGCTATTAATAAAATATTTTGAATCAACTTACAATTTTTTATTTATTTTTAACTTATAATTAAATTATGCCATAAATACATAACTATCATCTTTATAAATATAAAATAAAAAACACAATAAGCATATTGAATCTTTTTATTAGATATTAAAAATAAAATACTAAACCTTATAACCATCCCCCACTTAGCATTTCTTTTCCCTTATCATTAAGGCGTGTCCCAAATCACTTAGCATTATTTTTCCTTATCATTAATGTGTGTCCCAAATCACTTAGCATTATTTTTCCTTATCATTAATGTGTGTCCCAAATCACTTAGCATTAATTCTTTATTTATATATGCTAAGATGTTTGTTGAGTTGGATTTTGTTTCTAAATTTCTTTAAACCATGTGTTTAAGATTAACAAAAAAAAACTTTTTTATTCATGTAAATAGATCATCTCTATTATTTTTTAATACCTTGCAAGTTTGTTTTTTTGTTTTTTTTGGTGGCCTCAATTTCGAGTATATATTTATTTTTCTAACAACTAGTACAAATTTATATTTTAGTATTTATAGTTTGTTAACTCGCTAGTATAGATCTATCTTAATTTTGGATATATCAAATTTTGAGAGGGATCATATATATATATATATATATATATAGAGTGTCTACTTGTATGTACCATGTATTAAATCCATGTTCACCATGGAAGAAGTTATGTATCTCATTCATTTTAAGCAACACACTAATAAAATATTTTAACCATAATAATTTTTTTAAACGTATTATGCTTGTCTACTTGGAAGTAACACTTACAATAGCATATATGTAAGATTGGTTTCTTGGTTAAATTAGGATGCTGATATATTCTCTCAACAAGATTCTCTTTGTTTGAAATGTCTTTGTGAATTGTAATTTTGTTTTAAATAATAAGATACAAATATATTTTTGTTTTAAATAATAAGATACAAATAATTTCATGTGCACTATGTTTTCTCCTCAATTTTTTATTTAGTATCAAAGTCTCTCAAGGCTTGACTCCGTCAAGTGAGGGCCTAGCAAGATGGAAAAATTCTGAGGATTAAATCCATAATTTGTGTATAGAGTAAGCATAGGTGAGATAATATTGTGTTGATTGTGATCTGTTTCTATCTAGAAAGCACTTCCGGTTGATCTCATTCAATGCAGAGAGGAGAGGATATTACTTGTGTAATGCCCACAACATCTATGACTCATCATAGACCATTGCCACACACAAAGCACTCCATAATTATACCTCCAAGATTATCCATTTTTTTCGCCTTATAGGTTTGTGGTCCAACATGATATACTATTACAGATGCAAAAATCCCCATCAGATTATAATGAATGAATTCCTGAGCTTCAAGACCATGTTGGTGGCTCTAGGTCCTTCACGGTTTCCTAAGAGATTCACCAGTAACACCATTATTGGTGAATGTAGTCATTAAACTGGATTTTTCCAAGAGTCAAGAAAATTCCATACATGTGGAATTATAGTTTCTGGAATGTTGTGAACGGGTGCCTTACCATAGTTTTATGCATAGACATATTGCAACATTAATTGGTACAACATTATTAACATAATTACGACATACATTCAGCTCAATAATGAACCCCACATGGAAGATTGTATCTATCAATTGGTTAAGGAAGTGAAAAATGGGCTCAAATAATTTCCAGTAATGTTTATAGTGGTCAAATCTCTTTCGACCAATGTGTTCATATGCTCGATCCTCTGCGCGTCGTGCTTTGTGTTTCCCTCTTCTTCTTTGAACGAGCCTATTGGGGCCTTAATTCGCCTTTGAAATTTCATCATCAAGGTTGGGTTCCAAATCTATAAAAAAACTAACGGAGATTGACTTTGTGAGGAATGTTGAAGTTGCACCATCAAGGTCAGGTTTCACATCTACAACAAAACTAATAAAGATCGATTATGTGAGGATTATTGAGAGTTATTTTTTTTTGTTGAAACTACAACCCTATCTGGGTGTTGAACACCCCATATAGTTTGCATGGTTTCCTGTTCCAGGCATATCCTGGGAGCTACTTTGGATTTGTTGGCATAATTCTCCATATATTTTCCCTCCATATTGTTGAGAATAATGCTTAAATCTCCATGTAATTGCTGAAATTAGTCAGCAGATTTTGTGATTCTCTGTTATTAAAAATTAGTGTAGAAGATTATTAGAATGACCCAGGTGGTCGAATTATTAGTAATCATGTCGGTAGATAGTTGCTAGTTGATAAAAAAAATATTAGTAATAGGTTTATTATATAAGAATGTATTTACATACATGATTCAATATGAAATTTACAAGTTGAGAAGTGATCTGTGTTTTTTTTTCATTTTTTTTATATGTCATAATTATTTTGTTTTTATTAGCTAGCTTAAAGAGCAATGGCCATTTCAGATTCAACAATTGGTATCGAGCGAGGTAAAATTGTTTTGGGTTAAAGTTTTTTATTGTTGGAATTTCGCCAAAGGTAAAAATGTCGAATTCTAACATGTCTGTTTAGAATTTTATGGGAATGATTGTGATTATTAGTGCCATTAAGATTGTTGGGCCTTAGTTTTGGTCTTATTTTTGCTCAAAGAAACTTACTAATCCATCTATTTCCCATCCATTTTCCCTTCATTTATTCCATTTTGATGTATATTTAATATTCATTCAGGTATTTAATTTTAATTTTTCAATTTCTAAAGTTTTTATGAAAGTTTGGTTTTTAGTGAAAAATTGGCAGATTCAGAAATTCCCGTAATAGCTCTATGGTTGATGTGGTTGCAGGACACTTGGGCACGAATTGACCGCATGGATGGACAGCTTGGGAACTAGGATTAAGCCAGTTATGCTTAGTTCGAACAGAACAAGCTTTATTAGGCCCATTTGGTGCTAGTCAATCATGACTAGTCATTCAGAAATCCCATAGAAATAGGGCAGTTTTGAGATTCTATGGGATTGGTCATATTTCTTGGGATAAGAGTAATGAATTCGAATTAGATAGGTGGATGAGAGTAGATGGGTTTGTTTGAGTGAATATAGATCAGTTTGTTTCATGAGACTTCTTATTTAAAGCCAAAACTTTGATGGCTTATGTATTAACTTAATACACTTTTATGCTGTGACACCTTTGGATTGAGGAGCTAATTTGAAGACTTATGTTATTATTATTTTGCTGTTCAATGCTATGGATGTGTAACTGAATTTAAGCTTCTGAGATCACCTCTCAAGTGTGCAAGGCAAGGGTGGAAGGGCCCCCATTCCAAGATAAGTACACTTCCTTGTTAACTAGTTTTATTTCCTTGTAATCTGGTCATTGTAGAACTGGTTTTTCAAAGCTTTATTTCAGATTTCTTCATGGTTCATGCATAATGATTGATTTCATTAGTTCATAGCTTATTCATCACTTTATCGAGTTGGAAAAACAGGTGTTCAAGTTGAGCATCCCTTCTACTAAAATGATGAATTAAAACTAGTTTCCTTTGTTTGTATGCAAGTAATTTCTTATTGAGATTTTGATATTGAGATGAATGAATTATGATGGAATATATTATGTGTTTCTTAAGTTAAGAGTTTCTTTCATTAATAATTTATCCATCTTGGTTTTAATCTCTGATTCATTAAGTGGTAATTGAGGTGAAAGTGGACTTCTTGAGTCAAGAACCATTTCAATATTCTTCCTCTTTTTAAACTAATTGAATTAGAATTATAGGATGTATTACTTTCAACTTTTGAATAACTTATCTTTCAAGGTTTGATTACATCTGATGTTCACATATAGTGAACTTGCCTCAAAGCATAAACAACCCGGATTGATAAGAAATAATTGTGTTAATTTAGGTACATAAATTAGCTCAACATTTTACATGCCATGGATCGAACTAGGTCATCTATTCTAGAAAGGAATACTCAATACCCAGGGCTAACGGAAAAGAAGCAAGATTCAGTATACAAGATTATAAATTCAAGGGCAGAGGCTAAAGCAAAGAAATTCAGCAACATAAGATACAAGGTCACCTCTTTCTTTTGAATTTGTCTATATTTTTATAATGGGTGGACAACTAACACCAGATCAAACAGATCAAGGAACACAGTACAATTTACATCAAAGCTGGTACGAGATCTAACAGAGAAATACAAGATCAAACATAGGAAATCTACACCATATCATCCTCAAGCAAATGGGCAGGTTGAATCAACAAATAAAGTCCTAGAAAATATCATGACAAAAACAGTACAGCTGAACAGAAAAGATTGGTCTGAAAAATTAAAATATGCACTATGGGCCTACAGAATCACATGGAAGAATACAACTGGTTTTAGTCCATACCAGTTAGTATATGGGAAAGAGGCCTTATTGCCTATAGAGTTTCAAATACAAACATACAGACTAGCAGCTGAACTAGGACTAGACCTGACAGAATCACAACAGCAGCGGATCATGGAACTGAATCAATTGGATGAGCATCGTCAACAAGCCATAGAACATACTACATTGGTGCAACAACAAAGAATGAAGTGGCACGACAGATATATCAAAACAAAGACATTTCGCAAGGGAGACTGGGCATTACTTTTTGACTCCAAATTCAAAGACTTCAAAGCAAAGTTCACAACACACTGGTTAGGCCCATATGAAATTGACGAAATCTTTGACAATGGAGCAGTCAAAATCAGGACAATCGACCAGGACTCCACCTCCTTTATAGTGAATGGACATAGGCTCAAAGTTTATAATAGGCCTATCAGTAAAGAAGCATTTATGAAACAACTGATAGAAGATACAGAACTGGAAGTCATGGCACACTAGGCTCAGCCATCTTCCAGTCTTGTAGTTGAATAAAAAAAAAAATTAAATTAAATTAAAAAATAAAATAAAATAAAAAACATAAAAAAATAATTTGTTTGCTAGTGAAAACCAGGCAACTGGCACTCAGCAAACATGAATTCATAGGGGAAAACCGGGGCAACTTGGACTCTATGAATTCCTTATTCTTGTTCTACTGTTCTCACATAATTTCAATACAGGTACTCTCCACCAACAACTGACTTGAGGACAAGTCACATCTTAAACAAGGGGGAGACTTGCATCAGATCTTTAGCTGGAAAGCTGAAGTATAGAAGGAACTTGTATTGTCAACAGAGGGACCTGAAATAAGAAATCATTACAGAGGGACCTGAAAGACCTACCAATGTCAAAACAACATGTGCATATTCTGTAAGCAGTGCAGAGGGACCTGAAACAAAGAATCATTACAGAGGGACCTGACTAACAATTCAAGAACCAGAGCATGAAGAACAAGGAGCAGCAATAAAGTTTACTTTTTGATCCATCTACAACATCTGATCAATTGATTTCATCTCACTTGTACAGACATCATCCAGGGGAGTATATGTATAGTCATTTTGTGCTTGAAATTCAAATTTTTCTTAGAAATTTTTAGTTTTTGTTAAGTTGAAATTAGTACCTGAGGATATTCATTATCATTTCATATCCTATATTCCCTATACATATCCTATAACCCTTATACATCATATTCCATTTCATTTCCATACATATTCCTTATTTTCATTAACCCCTAAGTATTTTTCTTTAAGAGCTTAAAAGACCAAACTGGGACAACTTTTCAACCTGCACATACAACTCAAGCATTAGTAATGGTGATAATTTTAAATATGACCTAAGATGGTCATTTTAAAATTATAAAGATATGCTATATAATCCAAACAAAACTCATGCGCTATATGGAAATCAAAGTAAATATATACCATATCAAATTATATACCATAGTCCAAATGGTATGCATGCGCCATAGTCATATATATATATCATAACCCAAAGCGCATATGATATAATGGTATAAAACATATGGTATATGATATAAGTGAAGGCATATGGTATAAACTTAGGAAAGGGCGCATATGATATAAGGAATGGTGGACGGCCGCGCGCAAACTATATGGCACGACTGTGCATATAAGTATTGTGGCGGGGTATTGTCAAATGGTAATTGCATACACACTCATTGCAATACAAACAATGCCTGAATATCATTGCACGCATGAGGAGCACACGACGGTGGCAATAATGTTATGCGCATGCCATTCAAAATAAAACGATGATTTGGCCATCCTCATGACACAGTCGGGTGACTGGTCAAACAGGACGGCCATACCAACCACGCACTGTAACACCAATGAACGAGAGGCGCACAGTACACCCATGAAACGGTCATGAATCGACCGAGTTCTTGATTGTTTAAACCTTAGTCCTCATTGCCAAATAGCTCAGAGAGATGGTGTTTGAAGCTGCAAACTAGTGAAAAGAAGGGTGAAGCGAGTTTGGGCGGATTTAAGAAGGAAAATCATCCCGGTTTTAACGATCAGTGATCACCGATTTTTGGGATTCAATTAGGTAATGGAATAATTGTTTAAGCTCGGCAAACAGTGGAAGTATACGTTGTGAACTATCTGTTATTAATGGTTATGTTACTCTGCTCTTGCCACCAGTCAATTGAACGGTTGAACAGGGATTTGGAGCGCCGGATATTCCTCAAGCGCTCGTTGACAACAGGTAACGCCGAAACCACAACACTAAATCAGTTGATTCACTGCGTAAATCATGGCATAAACTACTAGTGAATCGCGCAACATTTAAATGTGAATTCATTGCATGGATAACACGTTAGGGTCTGGCATTATATGTGGAGTTTTAACGATGTGCCGTGTTCATAACGAAGTCTATGAACAGAGGAGGCACCGAAATATGATTGTTATGGCGTGTTTATGCTGCATGGCGGTATTTGTTGATTGAATTGTGCGCGCTGTTGGTTGAATGCGCACTGCGCTTTGTTTTGATTGCACACTTTATTGTGTTGCGCGCTAATGAACCCTTGCTGCCTGCGCGTTTTTGTTTTTGTTTTAACCAAAACAGGGGATTGAAGTTTCTAAGGGCCGAACGAGCCATGCCATGTGCGATTTTTGGTTGCCAAAGGGAGTTCGATTGCCGAGCCATTTAAAACTCAATTTAAATGCGCGTGTTTTTTTTATCATTTGTGTTTTGAGGCCGAGAGCCATATGCATGCGCTGTAGTCAAAACACTCCTTATTTTTCTTGATTGTACATACACAGTGAACCTATGGTTTGATTTTGGCAACAGTATAAGGCGATGAGCATACATGGAACATTGTTTGCATATGTATTTTGTTTTCAAGAATAGAGATTAGCATATTGACAGGGGTATACAGGTGTTTGCTTGCTTGAACAGGGAACTAAAACAGTGCTGCTGCAGAGAAAAGAGTAAACAGAGGTTAAGGAAATCAGAGTTAAATTGTTGAGAGGAGGAAGGTAAGCTTCTTTGCTTTAAAAATTTCATTTTGAAAACGAACAATAGTTATATTTTTATTGTCAAGATGAAATTAGTAACAGCAGAGGCATTCATTCATTGGTTTTCAGAAATAATGTCAGTCAGAGTAGAGCCAAAATTTCAGATAGAGAGCTGGGGGAAGGAAACTATAGAAAAACTTTACCAAGCAGGGATGATAAGCTTTTTACAAAAATTTGATGGCCACTCTGAACAGATAACCAGGGACTTTATAAATAACTTCAGTCAAGACCAGACACGGGTAGGAGATGTCATTATTCCTGTAACCCGGGAATATCTTTCCCAAGCTTTAGATCTACCCATGATAGGTGAGAAGTATTACAAGGGCTTGCACTTCAAGGAGAAAGCTTGGACTTTCTTTCTTGAGAAGAACCGGAAAGGAACTTTTGATAGAACAAAAGGGATACCCAGGGAATGGTTCAATGAACCATGGGGTGAGTTGGTTTTGGTCATCCAGAAGTTTTTGACTTGTGATAGAGGATATAGCGTTGCCCACTTGTATCATGTCAGACTTCTACAACATATTAAGGGAGAGGAAAGGATTAACTTGCCTTACTTCCTATATAGGAGCCTCTTGAGAATGATTGAAACAGTAAAACATGAACACAGGCCTAAAGCAGGACAGATTTACCATCAAGGATTGATCAAAATCCTAGTTGAGTATCAGGTGAGGTCACAGGGCATAGTATGGAGAGAGTTCATGTCTAAAAATCAATTCATTGAACAGATTAAGGAAGTACAGGATAAAACAGAGCAGGAAAACAGAGGATTGATGAACTCACCCTTGTATCCCAGAACAAGATCTAAACAGCAGAATAACATGGCCATGCAGGAAAATGAAACATCTGTTATGTCTATTCCTAGAAGATTTAGGAATAAAAGTCCCATTAACTTAGACAAGGAAGAAGAAACATATTTCCCAAGACAACAAGAAGAAAATGACATTGCACAAGAAGTATTTGAGAGGGATTCTTCATATGATGATGCAGCAGCAGCATCACTAATGAAAACAACACAAGATTTTGAAAAAGAAATCAATGTTGGAAGAATCGGGGACTTAACTGACCAATTGGAAATTAGCAAAATTGTGGAGAAACAATTAAAAGAGGAAAACAAGGCAAATAAGAAAGATAATGCTAAATTGGTTAAGGCAAATGAAAAATTAAAAGAAGAATTGGGGAGACTGAAACGGAAAAATAATCTACTTTCTAAGCAAGCATTTAAGTGGTTAAAGGAAAAGAATATGTGGCAGGCAAAGTATGAAAAACAGAAGGTCAAAGCAGCTTTGTTCAGGGAAAGACATGACACAGGTTTGGATTGTTTGGCCAGGGCAGCACAACAAGAAGCATCTACAGGTACAACATCTACTACAGAGAGAAGAAGGTCAAAGAGGAATAAACAAGCATGGGGACATGCTTGATGATAAGCAAGGGAGAGATGTTGGGCCTTAGTTTTGGTCTTATTTTTGCTCAAAGAAACTTACTAATCCATCTATTTCCCATCCATTTTCCCTTCATTTATTCCATTTTGATGTATATTTGATATCCATTCGGGTATTTAATTTTAATTTTTCAATTTCTAAAGTTTTTATGAAAGTTTGGTTTTTAGTGCAAAATTGGCAGATTCAGAAATTCCCGTAATAGCTCTATGGTTGATGTGGTTGCAGGACACTTGGGCATGAATTGAATGCATGGATGGACAGCTTGGAAACTAAGACTAAGCCAGCTATGCTTAGTTCGAACAGAACAAGCTTTATTAGGCCCAGTTGGTGCTAGTCAATCATGACTAGTCATTCAGAAATCCCATAGAAATAGGGCAGTTTTGAGATTCTATGGGATTGGTCATATTTCTTGGGATAAGAGTAATGAATTCGAATTAGATAGGTGGATGAGAGTAGATGGGTTTGTTTGAGTGAATATAGATCAGTTTGTTTCATGAGACTTCTTATTTAAAGCCAAAACTTTGATGGCTTATGTATTAACTTAATATACTTTTATGCTGTGACACCTTTGGATTGAGGAGCTAATTTGAAGACTTGTGTTATTATTATTTTGCTGTTCAATGCTATGGATGTGTAACTTAATTTAAGCTTCTGAGATCACCTCTCAAGTGTGCAAGGCAAGGGTGGAGGGCCCCCATTCCAAGCTAAGTACACTTCCTTGTTAACTAGTTTTATTTCCTTGTAATCTGGTTATTGCAGAACTGGTTTTTCAAAGATTTATTTCAGATTGCTTCATGGTTCATGCATAATGATTGATTTCATTAGTTCATAGCTTATTCATCACTTTATCGAGTTGGAAAAACAGGTGTTCAAGTTGAGCATCCCTTCTACTAAAATGATGAATTAAAACTAGTTTCCTTTGTTTGTATGCAAGTAGTTTCTTATTGAGATTTTGATATTGAGATGAATGAATTATGATGGAATACCTTATGTGTCTCTTAAGTTAAGAGTTTATTTCATTAATAATTTATCCATCTTAAGCTCTTGGTTTTAATCTCTGATTCATTAAGTGGTAATTGAGGTGAAAGTGGACTTCTTGAGTCAAGAACCATTTCAATATTCTTCCTCTTTTTAAACTAATTGAATTAGAATTATAGGATGTATTACTTTTAGCTTTTGAATAACTTATCTTTCAAGGTTTGATTACATCTGATCTTCACATATAGTGAACTTGCCTCAAAGCATAAACAACCCGGATTGATAAGAAATAATTGTGTTAATTTAGGTACATAAATTAGCCCAACAAGATGCTGACCTTTTTGATTGGAAAATATTTGTGGGAGATTTTTGAATCAGGTTATGATGAGCAAGATGATTGGAATTCCCTTACAGCCAATGAAAGAACAACAAGAAAGGAAGCAAGGAAGAATAATGCTCAAGCTTTGTTTCACATTTAGATCGCTCTTGATAAGAGATTATTTCCACGAATATCAGGAGCAACAACTACCAAAGATGCCTGGAAGACTCTACAAGAAGCTTACCAAGGTAGTGATCAAGTTAAGGTGGTCAAGCTTTAGACATTGAAGAGAGAGTTCGAGAATCCGAAGATGTAAGAAGTTGAAAGTATAAGTGACTAATGTGTGAGAGTCAAAGACGTGGTCAATAAAATGGCTACACTTGGGGAAACGGTAAGTAATGAAGTTTTAATAAAAAAGGTATTGAGATATTTAAAACCTAGATGGAATAATGTTGCCATAATATTAGAAGAAATCAAGGATTTGACACAATTAAAGTTTGATCAATTGGTTGGATCTCTCATGTCTCATGAACAAAGATTGAAAGACACTTTTGAAGTTGTTGAGAAAGATTTTTCCTGTAAATTGCAAATTACACAAAATGAATATGCAAGCAGCAGTAGTGACAAAACCAATCAAGATCGAGGTAAATGGCAAAGCAAAAATTTTTCTAGAGGTAGAGGCAGAGGTGGCTCAAGAGGAAGAGGTAGTTCTAGAGGAAGAGGTAGAGCTAGATTTGATAAGAGAAATGTTTAGTGTTACTATTGTAACATGTATGGCCACTTTAGAATGAAGATTGAAAGAAGGTAAAAATGCTAACTATGCTCAAGAAAGTAATGAGTATCCTCTAGATCACTTATTTTTATCATATGCCAAAGGTGAAAATACTAGTAAATATCTTTGGGACATAGATTCTGAATGCTATGAACATATGACAGGGAATGAGAAATTGTTTTCAGCCAAGGATGGAAGTTTTAAATCCAAGGTCAAGCTTGGTGATGAAAAATCTTTGGAGGTTGCTGCCAAAGGAGCTATGGAGATCCAAACAAAAGAAGGTATAAAGAGTATTCATGATATTTATTATACTCCACAATTGAAGCACAATTTGTTAAGTGTTGGGCAGCTATGTGAGAAAAATTATAAAGTAGTATTTGAAAATAAGACATGTACTATCTATGATAAGAATAAGGGAAATAGGGTGATCACTGTTGTGACTATGACAAGAAATAGGATGTTTCCCTTGAGGTTTGATGAACATAACAACAACCTTGCAAATATGGCTTATGAGGATTCAAGTTGGCTATGGCATCTGAGGTATGGGCATTTAAATTTTCACAGTTTGAAGCTTCTAACCTCAAATGCATTAGTTTCTGGTTTTCCCAAGGTAGAGGAGCATAAGGATGTTTGTGAAGGATGTGCTAAAGGAAATCATGCAAGGGAAAGGTTCCCAAAGGGAAATGCATGGAGGGCTCATCACCCACTTCAGCTTGTTCATTTAGACATATGTGGTCCTATGCAGACTAATAGTTTGGGTAAGTCATCATATTTCATCACTTTTATTGATGATTACTCAAGAAATTGTTGAGTATATTTTTTGAAGGCCAAAAGTGAAGCCCTGGATACATTAAAGAAGTTCAAAGCACTTGTAGAAAATGAGAAAGGTTGCAAGATCAAATGTTTGCGGACTGATCGTGGAGGATAATTTTTCTCAAAAGCTTCCCAGAGTTATTGTGATATGAATGGCATCAAGAGGCAACATACTACAACATACACACCCCAAAAAAATGACATAGCTGAAAGGAAGAATCGCACTGTGGTTGAAATGGAAATGTGCATTTTACATCCTCAATCATAGCCCCACTAGTGCACTAGAGAAGATGACTCCTTATGAAGCTTGGTATGGAAAAAATTCTAATGTTAGTCATTACAAAGTTTTTGGTTGTTTGGCTTATGTGCATGTACCTGATCAAAATAGAAAAACGTTAGATCCAAAGAGTGAGTTATGCATTTTCATTGGGTATAGTGAGACAAGCAAGGCTTATAAATTGTATAATCCCCTCACTAACAAGATTATTGTATCAAGAGATGTAATTTTTGATGAAGGGGGATTTTATCGTCATAAAAAAGGCGATGCTGAGAAGACAAAATTTGTTTTGAATGTTGATATAATTGCTGATATTGAGTAGCCAACTAATGCTTTTTTATCTAGTGGTTTAAATCCACCAAGAAACCCTCATCAATTTCTTTAATATCAAGTTCAAGTCCAAATTCTTCTCCAAGTTCTACAAGGAAGGTAAGGAGATTGAGTGATATATATCAGAGGAGTGCAAATCAAGCACATGAAGAAAACCCAATAGGTGACACAGTAAATTTTTCTTTTTTAGCCAAGGCTGATTTTGAACTGTCATGTTTTGAAGATGCATGTATTAATGAGGTTTGGGTGCAAGCTATGCAAGAAGAGATGGATTCCATTCACATAAATGACACTTGGGAATTGACAGAGCTTCTGCATGAAAAGAAAAATATTGGCACCAAATGGGTCTACAAGACCAAATTTAATAGTGATGGGAGTGTTGAAAGACACAAGGCAAGATTAGTTGCCAAAGGATTCACACAAAAGTATGGAATTGATTATGAAGAGAAATTTGCACTAGTAGCAAGACAAGAGACCATTAGAATGTTGATTTCATTGGCAGCTTAGAAAAGGTGGAGCATACATCATATGGACGTGAAAAGTGCCTTCTTGAATGGGTACTTAGAAGAGGAAGTATATGTGGAGCAGCCACAAGGTTTTGAAGTGGAAGGAAAAGAGAATAATGTATACAAGTTGAAGAAGGCTTTGTATGGTCTCAAGCAAGAACCAAGAGAGTGGTATGTTAGGATTGAGGGATAACTTCAGGAAAAAGGCTTCTAGAGAAGTAAGAGTGATCCTACCCTTTACTACAAACAAGAAGGTATTGATATTTTGATCATAAATTTGTATGTTGATGATCTATTGTATATGGGTAGTAGTTCCAAAATGAATCATGAGTTCAAAGTTGCTATGATGAATGAATTTGAGATGAAAGATCTAGATCTCTTGAAATATTTTCTAGGTATGGAGGTTGATCAAACTAAGGATGAAATTTCATTTTCCAGACAAAGTATGCACATGATATTTTGAAGAAATTTGATATGCTTTATTGTAATGGATCCCCTACTCCAAGTTCTCATGGAGTTGTATTATGTAGAGATGATGGTGTTGATTTAGTTGACGAGACAAATTACATAAGTATTTTGGGGAGCTTGATGTTTCTAACCCACACAAGAACTGATATTGCATTTTAAGTTTCACTTGTTTCAAGGTATATGACAAATCCATCTGAAATACATATGAAGGCAGCCAAGAGAATTTTAAGGTATGTGAAAGACACTCTAAATTTTGGTATTCATTACTACTCTGCTGAAAAGTTCAATCTTGTTGGATTTAGTGATTCAGATTGGGGAGGTAGTATGGATGACCGTAAGTCCATGTCTGGAAATTGTTTCTCTTTTGGTTCTGGTTTGATTACCTGGAGCTCAAGAAAACAAAGAATCGTTGCCCTCTCATCCACAGAAGCAGAGTATGTTGCAATTACTTCAGCAGATACAAAAGCTCTTTGGCTCAAAACTTTTTTGGAAGAAATTGGGGAGAAGCAAATTCAACATACAGTGATTTATTATGATAATGTAAGTGCCATCAAGTTATCAAATAATTCAGTTCATCATAGCATGACAAATCATTTTGACATGAAATATCCCTTCATTCTGGATTTGGTGCAAAAGAATGATGTTGAATTACAGCACATAAATACTAAGCATTAGCTAGCAGATATCTTCACCAAAGCAGTTGCAAAAGATTAGTTTTTGACATTAAGAGATAAGCTAGTAAGCCCTCATTAAGCATTAAGGGGGAGTGTTGAGAATAATTCTTAAATATCCATTTAATTGCTGACATTAGTTAGCATATTTTTTTATTCTATGTTATTAAAAATTAGTGCAACAGATTATTAGGATGGCCAGTGCTCAGAATTATTGGTAATCATGTCAGTAGATAGTTAGTAGTTGATAAAAAAAAATATTAGTAATAGGTTTATTATTTACATACATGATTCAATATGAAATTTACATGTTGAGCAGTGATCTGTGTTTTTTTTTTTCCTTTCATTATTTTTATATGTCATAATTATTTTGGTTTCTTAGCTAGCTTAAAGAGCAGTGGCCATTTCAGATTCAACACATATGCTGTGAGTGTGGCTATTTGTCCAAACTATTTGTTTCAATCAATTTTCTCCAACTACATAGTATGAAGGAACCAATTTTGAAGAGAATTTTTCACATTCCACATAGTGGAATAGAGGAGAGAAATTATGGACTGTGACTGGTTTTGTTGTTATGGGTTTTGTTTTCCTCTTTGTTAATATGCTTGTTTTTTTGTAAAACCCACAAAACCAACTGAAGAATAAAGGAATATAAGTATATTAGTGGTTTTTTATGTTCTTCGGCGTCTCGAGAGAATGTATCACTAATTTGATTATGTGAGTTTGTTATACCCTAATGGATCTTGTTGTGATTTGGGCTTCAATGAATCGTAATGTTATCAATAAGAGAAAATCCTGGTTGCAGGGAAAAAAACCAAGGTAACCTCAAAACATCTTTTAGGTTGAAGTTGGCCCTTTAAATCAAAGGGGGATCTCTAGGTAAAACTCAACTATTCTATCATCACTGTAGTAGAAGACTTTCGACAATTGAGTTTAGATGGCCAAATTTTGGTTTGGCTGATCTTCAAAACCCACCATTGGGCATCGAGTCAAACCATCAACTAAATGGGATTACACATATAATGAGAAAATGGCACAAAGCATGGGAGAAACACATCCTTTTATTGTTTTGGGATTTAGAAGAAAGGGGCAGTGGAAGCAAAAAAAGTTTATAATAACTTAGAATAAAAAATATTAATGACTGATAATTTAAGAGAGGAGCATCACTGAAATCCAATCTCATAAATTAGCATTGTTAGACATGAAAAAAACAATTACATAACAAAGAAAAATTGGCGGGGAAATTCAACATACGAATTTTATACTAACTGCTCATCAAACAGTACAAAGACATTTAAGATTTCTCAAATATATCCAAACTACAAGTGTTTTCAAAATTATTTCCAACCCTGTTTCATTATTCCTAAACTGTCTTTATAAATATTTACATAACAATTTTCAAAATAATAGAATCCTCATAATTAATATATTGATATATTAAAAATATCTTTTAAGTTCATGCATTGAAAATATAGACTAAAAAAATATCTAATAAATGGTAGAAAAAATATAGGTAAATCTGCTTAAATCTAGGTAAAACAAAGTGATCTAATCAATCACTTAGCTGGAAAATAGAACAGGTCCCTCTGAAAATTATCTTCGTTGTTATTTAATTTTCCTGGAAAAATTGCTGACATACAGCTTGTTTGTATTACTGATTTTTTGATATGAGATGCAGCTGGTGACCGGGAGGTAAATTTTTTCAAATATTGCTAACAACGGAGATGTCAAAATCTCTATTTCATTTTCTGGAAAAAATGCTGACAGACATGCTTCCAACATTTTCCTATAGGCATCCTTAATTGACTGGTTTTTCTGTTTCAAAATTGCAGACAGGCACACTATCAATATTTTCTTGTAGGTTTCGTTTACTACTCGGTATGTGTATTTTTATCAAAATAGCTGACATATAGACTCTCAAGCCTTTAAAAAATTATTGTTAACGGAATTTTCAACTCTCTTGATTCTCTTGGTATATATAAAATTGGTAGGCTGATAGTCAACAAAATGCAAAAACTTAGTTTTGACTTAAAAAGGTGGAAAAAAATGGTTTTGATACCCTAACATATTAGTTGAGGGTATTGGAAGCCTCGAGTAACGCATCCAAATTATTTAGTCTCTATTTCTATTTCTTCTTAGTCTCCATGGATTTTGCATTGGAAACCTGTTTATCTCTCTCCTTGTGAGGGCTTGTAGACTTTTTCATAGATTTCATGAATTTCTTATTTATAATTAAGACCTTCAGAGGCACATCATCTATGTCAAAGACCTGGTTAGCTAACTCCGGGTTGCTTCTGAGCTTGAACCTATATCGTAGCTTATTTTTTGGCCTAGTGTTCCTATTACCATGTTTAGGAATTTCATATTCAGGTTCATTCCCTTTCCTCTGTTATTAGATTCTTTCCCTTTAAATATTTAGGTATGGCCATGTGTGTAGGGGTGCTTTCTGAGGGAAAAACTGAAAAATTAGTGGAGTCGATATCAACCTTTGGGATTTTCAATGATGGAGACTTTGACTTGTGAGACAGAGAAATTTTCCTTTGATAGACCTTGGGGGGTTTTGGGGAAACTGAGCCAGATGGGGCTTCTGAGTTTTCAAACATAATGGGAGTCCGAACAAGAGCCTGGACTTGAGTTTTCCTTATCTTTCTGATGGTTTAAGGTCTGCCTCGTTTCCTTTTGGTAGGCTGAGGCTGGAACCCTCCCCATAGGAGAAAATCATCCCAGGTTCTATTAATATTTACCAACTGAATTTCTATTAAAAGTTTGACTAGCGCCTTGTGATAAAAAAAAATGTGTAGAGGGATTAGTTCTAGCCCTATATCTTGCAGCCATGTGCTTGAGGCTCTACAACAAATAAAAACAAGTATTAATCCTAATCTTCCCATCCAAATATGTTAGGAAATATAAATGATAGAAATTGATCCTATTATAATGACCCTCACAAGTAAAATAGTGTTGGAAAACCTATAGGGGAGCATAGCATTTGTCTTGCAGCCAGTCCTTTTGAACCCCAAATTTCCAGTTCCTCGCTCTATGATCTTCTTTAAAAAACGATGGGACATCTATGCCTGCTACGATATGGTTGTGAAAAACACTATATCCATGCATGGGAAAAGTTTTAGTTTCGACAACAGTGCACTAAAGCTAAAATTGGCCTTAAAATTCTAAATTACCGACCTTCACATGGCTCCCATAGAAACCTCCTGCAAACGCTTGGGCTACCGAATCGTGATAATAGGAAAATCGGTAGGAAAAAAGACTCCATCCTATATGCTAGAAAAAATGTAGGAGATCAAGGTAAACATTAAATAATTATGCTCTTTAGGTTCAGTGTGGTCTAGCATTCTTCCCTTCCCCATTCTATTGGCACTCTCTACGAGACTTGTTGCTAGGTTGCCGCAGTAAAAATTGTTTTAAGCTCCAAGAGGAAACTGAACCATTTACCAATACAACTATATTGATACGGTGAACCCGCATAAGTGTAAAACTAAACTGAACAATACCCTTTACCACACTCATAAATCATGACCCATAATTATATGAAATTGATTACAAATTACCTTTTAATTATTACATCAGGTAAGCACGATCAAATTCAGACTTTACCCTTTTCAATCATAACGCAGACACCTATGCTCAAAATATTGACACTGATGTGTTCAACACAATCAACACTTTAAACAGTAAAAAACTTTTAATAACTGACAATTGGTGTGTCGAAGAAAGGAAAAATAGTGATATCCTCATTGTCAGCGATATTTTCTTTTCAACCACGTCAAGTCTCGAAGCACTGATAAGAGTATTAACCTGTTTATTACAACCTTAAACGCTGACAACACAAGTTCCAGGGAAAATTTTAGGGGCTAATATTCGTAGTTGGGCTAATTTTCCATGCCTTTAAAAAAAAAAGATTCGCCAATTTCCATTTTTTTTTAAAATGATTCGCCCAAATTTTATAGTATGAAATTATTTTACCTTAAAAATCGCAAAAAATTTAGAGAGTCAATATATAAAATGATTAGAAATATGAATTCTTTTACAAAATTATCACCAAACATTTTATAGTTTGCATATTAAAGACTATTAAGATTCTCCAAAGTTTCTAAACTTTTAGATAAATTTCCATCCTTCAAATTTTCTGTATGCAACTATCAACATTTATCAAAAAATTTACAAAAAATGAAATTTTTTGATGATAACAATTGGCTCCACGAGGATGTTGCCAATCAATTATGGTAGCAAGAACTTCCCCATAGATCAGTTTCCTGATCCATTGAAAAATTTAACTGAAAAATAAAATTTCTAGAGAAATAAGATCTCATCTAAAATAGATGATTTTACAGACTCTAAAATTAAAGATAAAATACTACGAATTTTCTAAAAGAAAACTTTATTCCTAACGAATATTAGTAGAACCTCAGGGCCTTTACATCAGGCTTCAAGTCCTTTGGAAAATTCATTCACACCTACAATATATTTTGAAAATATATGTATATTTACAGTGAAAATTTTAAGATGATTCAACTTTCAAGAAATATAATGTTTTAGAAATCGTCAATTTACTAGACCTCCAGGTCAATCTTCACCTTGTGGGCCTTCTAAGATGAAATTGTTTTTCCCCTGGAATGCTACGATTCTACATGGTCCCTTCCAAAGGTTCTCAAATTTTCCATGATTTCCTTTATCCTCAATGTGTGCGTCCCATTTTAGAACCAGGTCCTGGATTTTGATATCATCTTCTTTCATTTTTCTGTCAAAAAATTCTTGATCTAATCTTGCACTTGCTCAAATATTTCCTATACCTTTTCTCTGACATCCTGTACTTCAACTAGTTTATTTATTCTTTTCTGCGATTGAATGGGTTATTCTTCTAGCTCTTGCAAATATTTCATAATTGGTATCCTAATTGAAACTGGAAACAATGCATCAGTACTATATACCAACTAGAAAGGGGAAGTATTTATTGACCTTTTGGTACTCACTCTATCTACCCACAATGCAAACTTGAGTTTTGTGTGCCAAGCCTTTTTGTTGCCTTTTAACAGTTTCTTAATGATTCTAAATAGACTGTTATTGGAAGATTATATAAGTCCATTACACTGAGGATAATAGGTTGTAGAATGACTAAGTGTAATATGATAATTTTTATAGAATTTCACAAACTTTTTATATTTGAAACATGGTGCATTATCAATGATTATTCTTCTTAGACAACCAAATCTAGACAAAATATTTTCTAAGAATTGAATCACTATAGGGTCGGTAGCTTTCCTGCTGGAAAGTGTCTCAATATATTTTGTGAAATAATCAGACCCTGTCAAGATCCATTTGTACTATTCTGATGATGCTAGATGGATCTCACCTATGAAATCAAGACCCCATTGCTAAAACGACACCTCTACAAAGATTGGTTTCAAAGGCAATGTCATTAGTTTTGATTTTCCCTCGAACAAATGGCATTTGTGACAAGCAGCTACCTCTTTCCTGGTGTTAGAAAATAAAGTGGGCCAGTAAAATCTAGCCCTTAGGATTTTATCTATTGTGGTCTTCCAATAATGATTCCCCCCACATGCTCCTTCATGAAACTCCTTACTTATCTTTTTAGCTTCCTCCTCTAACAGACAGTTCAACAAAATTCCTTGGGGATCTTTCCAATATAGGTAACCATCCAAAAGAAAACATTTGAAAGACTTAAATCTTAAAGAACTAGCCCATGTTTTAGATATCCTTGGTGGTACTTGTAAATTTTGTAAAATATAAACAATATTAGCATACCATGGAATTTCACTTAAACCATCTTCAACTCTAATTATTGGCTCTTTATATGACACATTTGGTAATTCCAAAATAGAATTTATACCAACAACATCAAATTTATTTCATTCATAAGCTTTGCAATAGCCTATCCTTTAATCAACTTGGTTGGTATAATTTCCAAGTCAAACTCCAGTGTTTTGGAAATCGATGTTCCTCTTCAGACATCACAATCATGTTGTACTAAAATACTTTTAATTACATCATATGGTACATATGCAATGATATGAGAATGTAGAATAAAGACTCTAAGACCTTTAATAGATTTTATCAAAGCGTATGTTTGTTTGTCTAAACTATTGTATTTTAGCTCAGCATCCCTGAATGATCTGCTAAAAAAGGAAATAGGTTATTCTTGACATGTCTCATTCTTTTGAAGTAATACATCAAAAATAGTATTTTCATAAGAAAAATAAAAGATCATGAAATATTTTGAAAAAATCGTATTGATGAGTATGGGTGCCTGATCTAGGTGGATATTGGTGGCCACCCATCTATTCCACTTGGACCCCCATCATTGTTTCTTTTAGTTTTTCATTTTCCTTAATTGTCAGGAAATTTAATATTTTTGGCATTTTTTCGGGTCGTGAACTTCTGGAGCCATTTTGAGGCCCTAAACGATGTTTTTTTCAAAAATCACCTCCGGAAAATGTGAGTCAAATTGACCTGAATTACCCATGATTTCATAAGAAAAAAGATGACGTTTGAATCCCAACAGGGACCCACCTTCGGGATAGATTTATGAATGAAAGTTTGAAAGGGGACACAAATGAGAGATAAATAGTAATCATTTTTAATTTTTATAATTTATTTTTTTATTTAAAAAAAACGTCAACCAAGAAATAGAATTAATGTGAGTCTTCGAATCAACATTCACTTTCATCAGTTGTAGTCCACAGATAGATCTTTCTAACGAGGTATCATGTGCGTGAAATGAAGATCATATGCCAAAGTTACAGCCCCAATAAATTGATGTACCGATTTACCTCAATAGGGCCCATTGTTTGGTGTTTCATCTCCTAGGGTTAGGTTTTTGCATGTTTAGGTTTTTCCATTGTTTCTCGATAATAAATAAGCCCTCAAGCCTCATTGTAACACAGTTCAAAGGCCTGTAGTTGCCACATATCTTCTCAGAGATAAGCTACCGATGCCCTCTCTAGTTTATTTCCATTATGTACCTGTAACCATATTTTAGTTATGTGATATTAATGAAATGAAGTCTTATTTCTGCTGCATCTATGCATTTATGTGTATTTATGTATTTTATTTTGTTCTTGCATAAGTCCAGATCAGTGTCTGACTTAATGCTCTCTTGCTGCCATTGAAAGAAAACTTTTCCTACTCATTCCATTTTATTTCGTTGCCTTTCTTAAGCATCCCTGTTATTAGATTTAAAATTTCTACAAGATTTGGAATGAAATGACACAAAAAATTCACTTTACCTAAGAAAGGTTCGACTTCTTTCTTGTTCCTTGGCTACTTAATTTGCTGAATTGTTGTCACCCTGCTGGGGTCTATTTTGATACCATTTTTTGACAGTATATGTCCCAACAACTTGCCTTCTCTCATGGAAAAATGTAATTTTTTGGATTAAGAGAGACTCCAAAATTCTGCATTGTTGAAAACTGCCCTAAGGTGTTTCAGGTGGGTTGCTTCTAACTTTGAAAAGACTGTAATATCATCTAGATATATCACTACAAATTTGTCTTTTTCATCGGCAAAGGTGATGACCATGGCACGTTGAAAAGTAGCTCTCGCGTTCATGAGTCCAAATGTCATTTTAGAGTAAATGAACACCTCTAGCCCTATATATTCCTTCTTGCTAGGGGACTCTCACTACAAGGAAAATACCCTCTAGTGGATGTTTTTGAGGAACCCCTTATAAAAATACCCCAGACATCCGTTTCTAGCGGAGGTTACTAGAGGAGGTTGGCAGGTGGAGGTTTTTGCGGATGTTTTTCGTTCGGTGCGCTTATCAACCTAAACTGCACCAGTGCGTTCAACAAGAGAAAGCACCGTTGCGCACAAAACATTGGCACACCGGACACTGTGTGCTCTGTACAAACCCACCTGTTGTGTCTTATTACTATAGTGCATCGGTTCTTTACAAAGGTTCCGCACCGGTACGTCATAAAACCCCATGCCAAAATAGAAATCGCCTGGTGCGGTCTTAAGAAACCACCCCAGTGTGCCTATAAAGCCCCGCACACTGGAACAGGGTTAAATAAAAAAAAATTTACTGCCAAAAAACCGCATTTTTTACTTTTCTAAGTGCTCCGAAGGTATCAAGCACTGGTGAAATTTATCCTTGTTTGAGTCGCCTTGACATTGGTGCTCCCTTTGCACCATTGCACGCACTATTTTTATGCATTGCCCACCAATCTCCAGCTTGAATTTTGCAAAATGGTGGGAAAATTTTCTTTTGCAAATTCTACAGCCAATATGCCTTCTCGATGGCCAAATGTACAAGTATTTTTCTTGTTTTTCCATAATTAAGCCTTTTAGCAGATTAGAATTTCAAATTTCCTTAAAATTAATCATTTAAAAGAAAAACAAATTGTCAGGCGATGTGCTCAAGCCATTCGGCTCGCACCGGTTGGCAGTGCTGCCTGTAAATTTATAGGCTACACCGCAACCAGTGCTAACGGTATCCACATCGGTTTTGGGCAGTACCAAAGACGCACTGTGTCATTTTAAAATTTTTAATAAATTGCGGTGCGGTCGATTACCCGGCCGCACCGTTGACCATGTGGAATAGCGGCAATATGGTGCGTTGACTCAAATATCCACCCCGGGGCGGATATTTTTGCCAGCGCACTGCATTCCACATTTCGACCGGGTCAACAGTGCGACCTGGTAAAAGACTGCACCATTGAATAAGTAATGATGTCAGGACGTCAGTGCACTGACTGAACTATATGCCCCGGGGCGTAGATTTTAGTCAGTGCACCACACTCCTGACACCGTACATAGTGAACGGTGCGCTGGGAATTTTCAGGTGCACCGCCTCTACTATGTTGAATATTATCTAGTGCACTGCCTCCAGTGCGCGACAAAAACAAGATGCACCAGAACTAGTGCATGCTTGTTTTTTGTGGCGCACTGACTGTTTTTTTTTTTTTTCGAAAAAAAATTAAATATGTATATTCCTAAATACATGTCTCATTTAATAATTTTTTTTTATTTAATATGTCAATCATTTAGAGACATGAAATGAGAGAAGAGGGGGAACAACAACAACAACAGGTGGAGTAGTATGACATGGTTTGCCTGTGGGAGGCACGAGAGAAGGAGAGAGATGCATTCCCTCACCCTATTACAGTAGCTACCCAGGGGCTCCTATGGCATGTAGGCCTCTTCCAGTTCTATGAGCAGGCTACTTCCGTAAAGGGCCATGGTGTGTTTTTGAGACATCTTAATCGCAGGTGGAATGCCCACCGACAGGCTTTCCAGGTTGGCCCTAACCAGTGGTACACGCCCACTGAGGAGGAAATATATTTCATTACAGGGCTATCGAGGAGAGGTGTGGATTTTTCCTCGTTCTGAGAGGTTCGAGTTGGCTATGAAACAGGGAGTCAGTTGGTGTACTCCCAAAGATACATTAGTGCAGATATACTGTCTCCTTTAGATTTTCAGGTCTCCGGAGTTCAGTTACGTATTGGTGCATTTGGTAGTCAGGAAGTGAGGTGCCTCTCACTTCTGATTTAGACCATTTCACACAACACTGATGAAGGGAAACACATTAGTTGCTCACTTCTATATTATGTTGATTCTTTAGTACAGGAGCCGCGACTTGTCAGGTGGTCTGCCATTTTTTTATAGCAGTTCTGTACAACCTTAGATAGCTGTCGTGCTCATGCACAAGGGAGGGTCAACTTCCCTTTTGCTTTAAAGATTTTTTGTTTATTTTTTGAGAGGTTTCCAAAGACGAGGCCTACTTTTGTTCGGCAGTCTCGTAGGCCGATGTTCGAGGCATAGATGCACTTGTGGAGGAAGATGATGCCCAAGAGGGGTGAGATTGTGCTTCCAACGAGGATATCGCGTGATGCACTGGAGTTGCTAGCTAGTGTTGATGAGCATCCCTTCATTATTGTCCCCTGTCCTTATGCTAGTTTGGATCGGTGAGGGTCAGGGAAAATTTTAGGAGCTAATATTCGTAGATGGGCTAATTTTCCATGCTTTTTCCAAAAAAAAGATTCGGCAATTCCCATTTTTTCTTAAAAATTATTCACCCAAATTTTATAAGAAAAATTTATATTACCTTAAAATTTGCCAAAATTTTATAGGAACTATATAAAATCATTAGAAGTTTGAATAGTTTTGCAAAAATATCACCTAGAATTTTATAGTTTGCATATTATGGATAAGTAATATTCGCCAAGGTTTCTAATCTTTAAGATAAATTTCCATTCTTAAAATTTTCCTTGGCGAGGGTGTGCTAACATCCTCTTCACAGATGATGAGCCGCTAGATGATAGAGGTAATATTACTGTTTTATTTAAATTTATTCTAACATGTTGTTTAACTTGTTTTTATTAAATTGTGTAAAGAAATTGTCTAATTATTGATGTGTAATTGTATATATTTTGCAGACAATGGGTCTTTTGATGGCGAGGACATGCTAACACCACCACATGACCCAAGTGTGGATCCTAATGACGATCAGGGTATGCCAGATGTTGAGGATCATCAGGAGGCCAGTGCAGAGAGACCTGCTCCTACTGGTGCATCGATACCGCCTTTTGCTAGGCACGGTTGGCTTGATAGTAGATATAGGATGGAGTTGGGCGACCAACTCACTGCATTTATTATTGAGGTGGGCATCAGGTCCGCTAATATGAGAGACATACAAGCCGATCGTAGCCTGTTACATATGTGGAGAGGCATGCCACGTGACATGTACAACGTGATGTGGCATGTCGTAGGAGCTACGACCTTAGTTACGTAGCTGAGGAGGACCATTGCAACATAGTTACCGATGAAACGAGAACTATTACTCAAAACGAGAACTCTAACAAAAAAAACATCAAAAAACCATGAAAAAACAACCCGAAAACAAAAAGTTGTATTCTGGAATAACCTTATTCTTTTTTTCAGGGTAAATTTTCAACATCTTTAAAAAACTTTTTATTTTAGAATAACCTTTCTTTTTTTGGGGGTAAATTTTCAACCTTTTTTAAAAATAGAAGTAAACACCAATTTTTTTTTGGTGTAAAAACACGTCGCAAATGGAAAGTGTTGAAACAAAAATTTTAGAATAATAAAAATTTATATTAAAAATTAAAAAAATAAAAATGAAAAAACCATTTTAAAATAGTTGAAAAAAAAAAACAAAATTCATTATATTTTTTTAAAGTAAAAAATTTAAAAAAAAAAGAAAAGAAAAAAAAAAACAAAAAACTAAATAAATAAATAAAATTAAAGTTAAAAAATATATTAAAAATTGAAAAAAAAAAACAAACAAAAAATTTAAATTAAAAAAAAATTACTAAATTAAAAACAAAAAAAATTATTTTTTAAAATAAAAAATAGATATTATTTTTATTAGATTAAAAAAAATTAAAAATACAAATTGATGATGATGATGATGATGGTTAACGTCCACTGAGACCAATCTTTGGTCTATCAAACCTAAAGAAAGGAGTTATTTAATTTTATTTAAGATTTTATTCCTATGCTCGAAAATCTTGGAGAGAAGCCTCCCGAGCTCAGTATAATTTTGACTTCTTAAAAGGCTAGGAAGGTCAGTGTTGCAACAAAGATTATGAAATTGAGCTCTAATGTGGTTGTACGTGGGGCACTCTAAAAGGAAGTGATTTTCATCCTTGATGTTCATATTCTCACAGAGATGGCAGATCCTTTCCATCCATGGAGTTTTAGGAACTGTCCAACGACCTGTTTCACTATGGAGCTCATGAGAGTTCGTTATCATCTTGGCTATATTAATTTTCTTCTTTGAGCTAGTTAAAACAGAGAGATACTTTTGATCTTCTAAGGTGGGGTTGATGACCTCCTTATAATACCTTAATTTTATTTTAGCTACTAGATCTTTCTCACACCACATTTTTCTTTGAACTTAGAAGTAACAATTTTTTTAATGTTATTGATGTTTTGCAATGCAACATTCTCGTCGATCTCCCAATGGTTTAACCAGGCCCTGGTGTCTTTATACCAACCTTGTTTAAGCCTTAGGTGGTTTTGGCTGGAATTTAAAGCTAGCTTAGGAAGTCTATGGTCTCCTATGCTATTAAGCTTGCGCTTGTACAACAAAAGCCTAGTCATAGCTAGGCTCTCGATAGGGGAAAGACCAACTTCTATAAGGAGAATAGGATAGGGTGTATTGCTTTTAATTTTAAGGTTATACTTTATAAAATGCTTCTGGATTTGCTCAATCTTTCTCCAGGATTCTCTAGAGATGTTTCAACCCCAAACCTCACATCCATATAAGATAACAGGAGTGACTAAAGTTTCAAAGAGGAACTTCTTTCTATCCCACATTACGGAGTTTTCCATTTTACAATTATTTTCAAGACCAAAATAAGCTTTCCACCCCCCATTAATCCTTTTCTGAATGCTATAGTTCTAGTTGAGCTTGTGATGAATATCAATTCCTATGTACTTGTAAGAAGACACCTCCTGCAAGTTACTATTGTCATACATAGAATTAGCGTAAGTGTCCTTCCTGGATTTGATTCTCATAACTTTTGTTTTGTTAGTGTTAACAGACATACCCATGGTAGAGCAGAAATCCTTAAGAAGTCTAAGTTGCTTTTCAAGATCAGATGGGCAACTTGCGAGAAGAACAATATCGTCAGCATAGAGAAGAAGGATGATGACTATCCCAGCTAAGATCGTGCCAGCACATCCTGCTTCCTCTAAACAACCTTCTAGCTTGTCGATGTAAATGCCAAATAGGGTAGGGGAGAGGGAGCAACCTTGTTTAACTCCGATATTACACTTAATATCTTTCGACCACCCCTCATTGCTCTTTAACTTGGCAATTACATTCTCGTATAACCTTATAGCAGCCGCTCTTAGCTTGAAAGGAACATTTATCTCTTCTAATCTATTCCATAGGTTATTTCTAGGAACCATATCAAAAGCCTTTCTAGAGTCCACGAAGAAACAAGAGAGACTGGATTTATCATTGCGACATTCCTCCACAATGATCCTAAGTGTAATGAGGTGGTTCGTTGTTGAGTGTTGCCTTCTAAAACCTGCTTGGCCTTTAGCCCACTTACCTTCACTTTCAAGCCAAATGCTCAACTTCTTTTCCAAAATAATACCATATAACTTGGCTAAGAGAGGGCTGATCATAATTGTTCGATAATTAGAGGGGTTATTTGTATCCCCACTTTTAAAAATAGGGATAATGAGGCTTTGAGTCCAAGGTTTAGGGAACCCTTGCTTGACCGCTTGGTTGAAAAGCTTGTGGATGTGGGGGATGAGGATAGGACTTCCAATTTTTAAGATTTCCGCCTGGTAACCTTCAATGTCTTTAGCTTTCCCATTTGCGAGGCGCTTAACCCAAAAATCAATGTCTTCTAATGAGAAGACTTCTTTTGTTGTGACCAGGGTTTCAAAATCCCTGGCATTTGGAGATTCATAAAACTTTTTAAAATAGGAATTCCAGTCGTGTAAAGCAATTTTATTATATTAATTTTGGGTTAATTAAAAATTAACCAAAAAAAATAAAATAAAAAACATTACTAAAATTCAAATTAAATGTTTTTTAAAAATTGATTGAAAATTAAAAATGAAAAAATAAATAAATTAAATTAAAATATTAAATTAAAAAACCATTATTAAAAAAACAAATAAATTTTAAATATAAAAGAAAATTAAAAAAATATATACTAAACTTTATTAAATAATAATATTAATAAATTAATATTAACATAAAAATTGAATTGGAGAAAAAAAAAAATTAATACATAAAAAAAAATTTAAAATAAAAAAGAAAATAAAATAAAACTAAAAAACATTTTTAAAATTAAAATTTAAAATAAAACAAAAATTAATTAAAACTAAAAAGGAAAAATAAATAAATTGAAATTATTAAATTAAATTAAAAAAGAAAATTAAGTTAAAATATAAAAATGAAAATTAAATAAAAAATATTAAATTTCAATTTTAAATGTTATATTTTATTTAATTAGAAAAAAATTTTAAAAAATTAAAAAAATACATATTAAATTTAAATTAATTAAAAATATATAAAATTTCATTAAATGAAAATTAAAAAAAAATATTAAATTTGTTGTCAAAATTGTGTTTTTCCTGTCTAGGTGGCGGTGGAGGCCGGCTGTTGGGCGGGCGGGGTGGCTGCATGCATCCCCCACACGCCCAGCGACCGACCTCCACCGCCATCTAGGCGGTGGGATTTTCATCAATTTGTTTAAATTTTTTTTTTTTTTAGTTTTAATTTATTAATTTTTTTTTCAATTTATTTATTTATGTTTTTAATTTAACATTTGATTTTTTAATTCAATTTTAAATTTTAGTTTTTTTTTAATTGTTATTATTATTATTTTTTTATTATTTAATTTAATGTTTTAAGATTATTTAAATTTTTTTTTTAATTTTTAATTTTTAATTTAATTTTAATTTTTTTGAAATTTTAATTTAAAAAATGTTTTTTGTTTTATTTTTTACTTTTATTTTTTAATTTTAAATTTTTTTTAATTTAATAAAAAATTAATTTTTTTTTTCAAGTTATATTGAAATGTTTTTTTTGTTTTTTTTTGTTTTTTTATATTAATTTTTTTTTTCAAATTTTTATTTTCATTTTTTTTTTTTTTTTAATTTTGGTTTTTTTTTTTTTTTTTAATTTAAAATTTTTGTTTATATTTCTTTATTAATTTTTTTTGTTTTTTAAAATTTAAATTTTTAAGTTTTAGTTATTTTTATTTTTGTATTTTAATTTTTTAATTTTAATTATTTTTAAATTTTCTCTTTCTTTTTTCTTTTTTCTTTTTTTTTTTAATGATTTTTGTTTTTTATTATGTGTTTTTTTTTTTTTAATAACTAAAGAAATTGTTTTTGATATTTTTTTGGGTTAAATTTTTATTTTTTTTCTTTAAATTGTGTGTTTTTTTTTAAATTTTTCCCCATTTTTTAATTAAAAGTTCAAAATTTTTAGTTTTCTTTTGTGTTTTATTTTTTTAATTTTTGTTTAAGTTTTTTTATTTTTACAAGTTAACTTCTTCTTTTTTTTTTAACATTTTTATTGGTTTTATTATTTTTTTTTTTATATTTGATTGTTTTTTGTCATGCTTTTTAATTTTGATTTTATGTTTTATTACCAACATGAAAATCACCACTTCAAAAAAACGTGGTTGACGCTGCATCACCACCTTTAAAAAATCATTAACATTTGAAAACAAATATTCATACTTCATAAATAAAAAATTTATAGTTTCAAAAATATACACAAAAAAAGGTGATTCTGCATCACCACTTTTAAAAATAGGGTGTTTTTTTGCTACCTTGAAAAAGTAGGTACCATTTCAGTTATCTATTTCAACGGTAACCATGTTTTGCACGTTATAGGCGTGGTTGAGACGCAACACGTGATCGACAGAAAGTGAGCAGCGACTCATCGTTTGATGATCGTTCACCTCGCATCGTGCCAGATGAGCAACCTCCACTAGCATCTAGTAGCAGTCATCAGGGAGAGTAGGCTGGGACCATCGGCCACATCTAATCAGCAGCCTGTAGCATCTAGCAGTACTCATGATCATAAGCAGGCTTGACCATCGATCGTCGAGGCTGCACCATTGACTGAGCAAGCCCCGATTAGTACTGCTATTGATGATGTACCACCAACTGATCCATGACATTTATATTATAGTTGTATATTTTTTACATTATTCACTTATATATATATATATATATTCCATGTATTTTATGTTCATGTTGTAGTTGTAATCAATTTACATGTTAGTGATCATCATGATGTGTATATTGTTAGGTCATGTTAGATATGTTCATTTAATATGCAACTTGCAGATAGATGTGTATGTGGTAGCATGAGTTATTTGACATGAGATGTATATTTGATGTTTGTGTTGTGATGATGTTATACAATGCTAATTGTGTTTTGTTAGATGATCAGATCTTCAAGCAACTCCAAGAGAAGGAAATAAACAAGCTGATGAGTTGGTTGTTGCTGCATCTACCTTACAGCTTGGAGAGAACTTGATGGATGATAAGATCAAGATGGAGGTTATTTTTAGACCATCGGTTCCTGATAATGTTGAGCATTGGCAAATCTTTAATGAAGAAAACCAAGTGATTCGTTTTTTAAATAATATGGAAGAATTCTCTGGTTTCAAGGTTGGCTACAAGGAAGAAGGTTGTGATTATGAGGAGTGTATTGTTGTGTCAAATCCCACTCCTAGGGATCGTATAGCCATGGAACACATGTTTGACAAACATGATGCTATAAAGAAAAAAGAGGATAAGAAAATTGACCCAAGGGAATTTATTGAAGTAAACATTGGTACCCCTCATGACCCAAAGATTATCAAAATAGGGAAGGGCACCACCGAGGAGGAAAGGAAAAAAATAATAAATTTACTTCAAGAATATAGGGATATTTTGGCCTTTTCATATGAGGAGTTAAAAGGTTATAAGGAGGATGTTATGGAACATACTATCCCTCTTAAGGATGAAAATGCCAAACCCTTTAGGCAAAAACTTATGCCAATAAATCCTAAGTTAGCCCCCTTGGTGCAAAAGGAGTTGCAAAAGATGCTTCATGCTGAAATTGTAGCTCACACTAGGCATTCCACATGGTGCTCAAACTTGGTTATTGTGGGAAAGAAGAATGGATCAATCAGGCTATGTGTATATTTTCGAAATCTTAATTTAGCTTGTAAAAAGGATAATTGCCCTTTACCCAATATGGAAACATTTTTGCAAAGGGTAACAAGATCTGGAATGATGTCTTTATTAGATGGATTTCAGGATATAACCAAGTCATGGTGAAGAAGGAAGACATGCATAAGACAACATTCATCATACCATGGGGTACTTTTGAGTATTTGAGGATGCCTTTTGGATTAACAAATGTTGGAGCAACTTTTCAAAGGGCTATGGACTATGCTTTTAAGGGTCTAATTAGGAAATTCATTGAGATTTATCAAGATGACTTAACTGCCTTTTCTAAAAATGGAATTTCTCATATCGGCCATTTAAAGAGGATATTTGATAGGTGCAGAGAGTATGGGATATCCTTAAATCCTGCTAAATCTATTTTCAAAGTGACTGAATGGAATTTGCTTGGTCACATCATCTCGAAGGATGGGATCAAGATTGACCCTGAGAGAGTTGAGGCAATTCAAAATATCCCTTTGCCTCACAATATTAAAACCCTTCAATCCTTTTTAGGAAAGATTAATTTCCTTAGGAGGTTCATTCCAAATTATTCTGAAATTGCTAACCCATTCAAACCCTTTTAAAGAAAGATGTTAAGTTTGTCTGGGGAAAAGAAGGAAGAATAGGTTTTCAGGAAATTAAGGATTCTATTGGTAAAACACCTGTTCTAGTGAGCCCTGATTATTCGAAGGAATTTTTATTTTCTCTTTTGCATCTGAAGATACTATTGTTGGAGTGTTGTTGCAAAATAACAATGAAGGGTATGAGAAACCTATTGCTTTTATGAGTATATCCCTTCAAGGTTCCGAGTTGAAGTATAGCACCTTGGAAAAGAAGGCTTATGCCTTAGTCAATTCCCTTAAGAAATTTAGAGTTTATGTGGGGTATTCAAGAATAATCACGTATGTCCCTCACTCTATGGTAGAAGATATTTTAACTCAAGCTGATTGATTAGGAACTCGAGCTAGTTGGGTCTCTAAGATTCAAGATTATGATTTAGATATTAGACCTACCAAGTTGGTAAAAGGCCAGGGACTGGCCAAGATCTTGACTGAGGGGAATGAGAAAGCGTTAGGACTGATTTGTCAAAATAATTTGGAATTAGCTTCATTAGAACTTCAAAGATTGAGTCAACTAGAATGGTATAAAGACATTATTTATTACTTGCAAAATTTGTCATGTCCTAGCCATTTAGTTGGCCATAAAAGAAGAGCATTAAAGCTTAGAGAAACTAAGTATTGCATTGTGAAAGATGGTCTAGGTTGAAGAAATCCGGAGGGGGTAATACTTAGATGTGTTGATGAAGTTGAGGCCAAAAAGCTTCTATCTGAGTTTCATTCAAGATTTTGTGGAGGACATTACGCTGCTAAGACTATTACCCATAAAATCTTGAGAGTTGGTTATTTTTGGCCTTCTATTTTTGCCGATGTGCACACGTATGTTAGAGGTTGCCAATCTTGTCAACTTTTCACTGGGAAGAAAAAGTTAGCTTCTTTGCATCTTCAACCTATGGTCGTGGAAGCTCCCTTTCAACATTGGGGGCTTGAATTTATAGGGAAATTTAATGAAAATTCTTGTAATGGCTACTCGTGGATTTTAACTACCACTAACTATTTTACTAAATGGGTAGAAGCCATCCCTACAAGACACACCACCAACAAAGTAGTGATGGACTTTCTTGAATATAGGACTATCACTCGTTTTGGTGTCCCTGCTAAAATTAAAACGGATAATGCCAAAGCTTTTAGCTCTGCTGAATTCTCATCATTCTGCTTCACGTATGGCATTTTATTATCCCATTCATCAAACTACTATCCTCAGGGTAATGGTCTAGCTGAGTTTAGCAATAAAAATTTGATAACCATAATCAAGAAGATAGTAGGGGATAATAAGAGAGCATGGGATAGCAAAATTAAATATGCTTTGTGGGCTGATAGGATTACAAATAAGAGTTCTACTGGAAAGAGGCCCTTTGAACTAGTTTATGGCTTGGACGTTACCCTTCCCGTGCATTTGAGACTTCCAGCTTACCAATTGCTATAGAGTTTTACATCTGATAAAGATGATGTGTAACATAGGATAGATCAAATTGTAGAATTGGATGAATCTAGGAGAAGAGCCTTTGAAAATTGTTCCAAAAATAAACCTAAGGTAAAAATAAATTTTAACAAATCATCAAGGAATAGAGGTTTTTCTAACGGCGATATGGTTTTACTTTGGGATCGCAGGAATGAAAAGCCAGGCAATCATGGTAAGTTTGACAGTTTATGGCTTGGACCGTATATCATCAGAGAAGCAGCGGGACAAAATTCTTACCATTTGAGCACCTTGGATGGAGAATCACTAGAGTTACCTGTGAATGGCCAACTCCTCAAGCTGTTCCACAAATAAAACATCTGATGCCATGGGGCATCTTTTTGTGTCATATTTCTAACCTCATCCCTTGTCAATTTTGTTTAAATAGATTTCATTCATGAATAAATTGTTATTTTATGCTCTTAGAATAAAATTTCCATTTTTGTACTTGATTTTATCGATGATATTTTGAATGGATACTACTAATATATATCTTTGGTTGGTGGATGCAGATTCTAGGTTTTTGCCCATTATCACTTCATATCTAGCATGCATCCCCATATGGAGCCAAATGTTGACCACTTGAGTGGCACCTGATGATAATGAGAAGAATCCATGCCCAAGGATGAACCAAAAGACATTTTTACCATCATATATCATCAGTTCAACAAAGTTTTTAAACTCTACTTCTTATCATTTTCTGTTGTACCCAGATTCCACACCCTACAGGGAATTGTAATAAGTGATGCTATTAATGATTAATTTGAGTCAATATTGAGTCTGTAACAGGCCTAGGAAGCTTGTGACATTTCCAACAAGTGAGTATTAGTCTGGGAGTTTTTTTTACTCAGTTAATTATCATCTCCCTATCAGGACTTTATAATTAATTGAGTTTTTTCCTCCAATTTTACCCCAAAGCCAGAGTACGGCTTGATGCTGAGGCCTTGGGTGAGCCATAGTGTCTAGAGTAAATGTATATTTCCATACTAGATGACACAAAATTTCGTGGAATTTGGTTAGGTCTAGATAGTGATTTTTTAATTTTTTAGATTTCTCATAGGTCAAAAATTGCAATAAACACTGTAATTGAATTTTAATAAGTGTAGTATAGAGAAGTTGTATGGAGTATGAGTAATCAAAATTACACATCTCACCCTCAAATTTCTACTATGACACACTTTGAGGTGTTAAAAATGTGTTTTGAACCCTCAAAACCCACTTTTTCTAAGTTTAGTGAGAAATATGGCAATTAATTAAGCCAGAATTTAAATTAATGGAAAAAAATAAATATCCACACATGCTAAATGAGGTGGAAAATTATGGAGGAGTTAAAGTGAAGTACCAAAGTGATGTGGATTTCTAAAATCAAGGAAATGACATGTGCTCAAATAAAATCGAATTTCTGGCATTAAATGAGAGTTGCTTACTTGGAAATTCGAATTTGTAAAGTTAATGAACATTTGGGAGGATTTGGGAGAATATGTGGTGGAGATTTTTGTGGGAAATTGTCCTCACATGGGTTACCACCCATATACACTTGTCATTCCATCATAAAATTCGAATTTGGCACATAAAAGAAGAAGAAAATGATGTCGACTTGCCAAAACCCGATTTTTACACTTGGCATTGGAGCTCCACTTATCAAATTCGAATATGACTTTTGATCTCCTCTCTCTCACCACTTAGCATTTGGTTCTTCATTGGGATTTTCTCCCAACTTTCTATATAATGGAGCCATGGGCTCTCATATTGTATCCAGCATACGAGCTCTTGTGCTTGGAGAGGTTCTGCCACTTTGTATACTCAACTTTCAATGAAATAACAAGACTTTGGGGTTCATATGTGGTCTCTTGCCTACACTTTGATGGTATGATTTTGTGATTATATGCTTATGTTATACTTGATCTAATTTCCATTTTTTACTTTTCATTAGCTTCATTGATTTACTAGTGTTGAGCTACCTTTCACTAGCATTTGGATTAGAGAGTTAATCTAGAATGGGACATCTTAGTTAATTTTTAGTGGAATTGCTAGGATTTCCTTTTCATTTTATTATCTAATCCCTTATGTAAACTAATAAATCATGTTGAGCCTGTGTAGAAAATTTTGCAGATCATAGCTCATGTGTGACAAGACATCCTAGTTTGGATTATCCCACTCTTGAGGATAAAGTGGAAGCATCTCACATATTTGTTCTTCTCCAAGTCTTCATCCTTTGTATTCATATACAGAGTTTCTCCCAAGATTTGAGTTGTGATAACAACCTACTTCAAAGATATTTTATCCAAAACCTATTTTGAGCTTTTATTGGTATATATCAGCTAGCATAGAGCATATGGTTGATTATTCAAGGATAGAAGTTATACTTTAAAACCTTGATAAAAGCTTTGTATACTATTTGTGAATAATTTTGCACATTCTCTCTCACTATTTCTCACTCACTTTGGTGATATTTTGCAGCAGTTTAAGAGATGCTATAAGGGTTATATATTGCTGATTTTTGGGGCTGGTTTGTAGAAATATCAGACTTTGCTGAAGGTTTTTTCTCACATTTTGTTTTGGAAAGCTTAAGGAAGACATGCTTGAAATCTCCTAACCTTTTATTGTAGACCTTTAAGCGCTAATTTGGAGCCTTTTTTGGATAGACCATGACCTCTTAGAGATTCCTCTTCTTAGCTGGCCATGAGATACAAAAGTCCGCCCTTCCTTCTCTCCTAGGCCATGGAATTCTTGGGAAGAGACACTTCTTTCCTTCTTGTGCAACATGCTGCCATAAAATTATGTCATAGCAGTGTATTGAACAAGTATTCTTATCTCCCTTATTGGTAGAATTTTGAGACTCTCTTTGGGATATTCTCTTCTTTTAATTCATTCTAAAAGTATTGGCAATTTTTTTTCAATGTTTCCCCTACAAGAGGTTTTATATTTTTACCATTAGAAGCCTTGTCTCTCTAGAAGGAAGGCTTTCTTCATTGTAAAATTACTCTAATAAAAAACTCTTTTTTCTCGAGGGATCTTGGGAGTTTCTCCCATGGTATCCCGCCCCTTCATTTAGAGGGATAACCTTTACTTGTGGATGGACTAATGTCTTTAGTTTAGTTTCTCTAATTCTCTTTTGCTAATCTCATTCATGCATTATTATTATTTTAACATAATACTCATATCTACTTTCATTTTTTGTAAATTGAGCTTGATTTGCCATTTCCATTTCTTGAAATTTTTTATTGTGCTATCTACTACAACACATGCAATATTTCTTTTGAGAAAAGAGGTACTTTACATTTATTTGGCAAGCCTAGACTAGTTTATTTATCCATCTAATTGGTTTCACATGTCTCTTGAATACATTGTTTCATTACCTTATTGTCAACTCATGTTTATGTGGCATTTTGATTATTGTTGATGTCTCTTAAAACATTCTTGTGTCACTTCATTTAAAACAATTTGATATCTATTTCATTTACTTGCAAGCAATCTATTTGAAACTTGTGGAGCTAAATTGAGCTATTTTTCACTTTCACTTTCCATTGAAGATATTGGTACCATTTACATGAGAATTTACTCTTATTTTTAAGTGTTGATATTAATATTTTTCTTTGGAAGCAATAACATTCACTGAAACAGATATTTTAGTATTAATTTTCATCTCTAAAATCAACCTCCAACTTAAGTTTGTTGTATAGACATCTTAGGGACCATCTACTCCTCTATTGACTCCTCACCATGTGTAATATTCCCATTTTTGGTGTCACCTACGAGAGGGCTAGGTTGGACTTCCAGAGTTAGGAGCAGACATGTCACAGGTATAGATTGGTGCTATCAGTGGGCTCAGGGCTTTTTGGAGGAGTTTTGAGGAGTTTCCATGATGTTCGGTGGCATTCGCTTGATATATTCCATCATCCGAGCAGTTTGGCTTTCGTTTCGGTGCATTCCGACAACTTTTGGAAATTTGAGTTATTTGTAGGCTTAACTCAACTGATTACGCTCAAGGTGGCATTCCAGGTGGAATACATGATGGAACACCTTAGTGTAATAGCTCATTGGAACCGGGACGAGGATACCTACATGATGGGATGGTTGGGCATGAGTTTCAGTGACCAGAGGAGACATGGTAGCTGATTTACTCTTTTCTGCATTAAAAAGGAATATTTTAATAAGAGGGAAAAGTGCACCATGAATAAAATAATAATAAAATAATGCTCTAGAAGGCTCCAAGCGATCTATAAAAGAAAGAGAGGAGGCCATTGAGGGATATCTTTGGATCATATCATTTTATTGTATGAGAGGTGTGAGACGTGGTTCTCTACTTCAGCCGTAGCCCCAGGACGGAAACCCTCGGGTGATTTGTGAGTGTTGGACGAAAACCCAACTCTCTTGAGGAGACTTCACTCGGAAGTTTCGTAGAGCTTCAGTGATATTGGAGTGAAGATCATTCAGATCTTCAACAGGTGCTTCAGTGGATTCAGTGGTAGTTGTTGCCGGAGGGAGAGTGCAGCGGTTCAGTTTTGGAGGCCATCGTCGTGTAGCAGTGCAGTAGATTGTATTATTGACCAGTTTTCCATCTCAGCTCTTTTTGGGTCAGATCTATATGTAACCCTCATTATTATTTATAATAAAAGTTGAGATTCTTCCTATTCTATGTGGTATTGGATTGCAGTGTTTCATGTCTTTTTATTTTACATGGCAATCTTCTGTTGAGTAAATGTTGATTTTACGGCATATTGTAGAGTTTAGTTATTTTTCTGCATTTTTAATTAAAATATCCCATCTAGGATATTACACCATGGGATCCATATCTTTAGGCGAGGGTGAGGTCCGAGGATTGAAAATTTCATTTGCAATCTTGTTGTAGAGGTAACTAATAATTAAATTAACCAAGAGCACTATCCATCATATTTACTTTACTTGTCTCTTGATGGTCTTGAGTTTCCATATGCAAAGTTAATTCCAAAAGCAAGTATTGTAATTCTCTTAACAAGTGCTTATTTTTATGTTTCAAGTCTAATTTCACATTTTGGTTCCTAAATTTTATTATCTCAAAGGCATTTTCTGTATCTTGCAATATCTTGTGCTAACAATATTTTGTTTGCAGGGCTACTTTGATTTCAATTTTTGAGAGCATTGCATTTTACTTCTTGAGCAAATATATATATATATATATATATATATATATATATATATATATATATATATATATATATATATATATATATATATATATATATATATATATCAATTGTTGAGAAAATTTTGTATAAGGCATTGGTTTGTGGTTTTATCATGTTAATGATTGTCATTATTATTTCAAGTTACTCACATCATATTTTCTCATAAATCTTTAAAAGTAATCCAATTTTAGTCTAATATTCTCCTAGAAACTCAAATTTTTAACTTAGTTTTCCTTTAGGGACCACCCCCCTTAGCTGACCTGGGAGAGAGATAAAACAGAGAGAGTCGCGATCAGTGTGACAGCCCATTCTCTGAGATCCTTGCCACCAACCACATCTTGTGGGGTTGAAGGCTTTTTCCACTGACTTGTAGGTAGGTGTAGGCGGCAAAGAGAGGCAATAACAGGCAGCAGTACAATTGCAGCAACAACACAGTGGTTGATGGATAGCTTATTAGACTTCAACAACACAAAGGATGCTTCAGGGTCAGAGGTATGTAGCAGGCATGTTGTTAGAGCACTTTCCTCTCTAAGAGGGAGTGTTGATTTTTGGTAGCATCGGAAGTGCTCTAAGTATCAAATTTTATGGAGAGGCTTAGGCACTAGTATTCCAAAGAACCCAAAAGCTGTTTGTGAAAATTTCACTCGGATTATGTTTTATTATAAAAAGTAATTATTTTAATGGGGACCCTAAGTCTAAACTTAGGGAAATTAAATAATTAAAGGGTATTAATAAAACAAAGTGAGGATGATCTAGAAAGCGAAGATCAAGTCATGTTATAATCTTAGTCATTGATTAGAGATCTAATCTCGGTCATTGATTTCTCAATGAGAAGACTATAAACGAAGGCTTGAGGGTCATTTTGAAGGACACACCAAGTGAATCAAGTGATCGAATTCTTCTGATGGAGCAAGTGCTCGGACGAAGATCAAATCTAAGTGATTCCAGTTGTAGTGAGGGGCAGAGACAATTATTGGTCGGAATATCTTCTCCGGGACCAAGAATACATAGCAAGAGGCAGCAGGACCAACAGAGGAAACAACGCAACCTCCATAGGGTGTGACGCAGGCTCCTGAAGGGGTGACATAGGCCCACGCAGGGCTCACATAGAGACTGCACAGTGATTTCGAGAGACAGTATGAGATTTGCTGGAGATCAGGGTTTCTGGGCAGGGAGGGTTGAAACTCAACTTTCCGAGAGGTATATCGATTTAGAGAGGAGGTGACACAGTCCACAGAAGTCCCTACGCAGGCTTACGTATCTACTGCGCAAAGGCAATGTAGAGGGAGTTGGGGTCTCTCTAGTTCAGATCAGGATCAGTCGGGACTTGCAGTGTGAGGTAAAACTCACTATATTTTTGTCTGCCACGATTTCTTTGTACTGGATAGCCAACAAGGCATCCAAATATTGTATTCAAAAACTGCTGCTTAATAATATCAAACTCTCATAACTGCTGCACCGGTTTTCCCGCATTGGGTTTTTCCGGGGACTTAGTCCAAAATAAAGGTGTCCTATGTGTGATTTACTTCTTGTTCGGTTTCCTTGTTTCAAAATTATATTAAGTGTAGGCTGCTTCAATAATTCATGAAGAAATATGAATTAATTTTGTAATGTAATTTACATAAGAGGAGAAGTAAATTCAATTAGTTGTAGGAGGATTCCAAAGATTGTCAGATCTAGGAATTTTCAGAATCAATACCATTAGGTAGAATTTCCTCATGCACTTCCAAATGCTTGTCATCCTGCAAGCTTCCCTGAATAATTTCACGCTGCTGCTTACCATCTTGAAGATCAATAGACCCAACTACAGAAGACTCCCCATGATCTGAAGGAACCTCCTCTTGTTTCGTCTTTGTTGCATCCTTCCAATCACGTGGACAAGAATGGTTAAGGGCCCAAGGTCCCTTGTAGATAAAGCATATTCCTCTCCTCCTTGATTCATTCTTGATGCAGATTTTGTTCTTGCTTTCTCCATCAATCCATCTCAACTCCCTCCTTGTCAACACCCTTCTGAGAAATTTTATGTTTTGCTTGACCAACTTCTCGACTAGATCATAGGCAGTTGGTGATACATTTGGTTCCTTCCTCCAAATGGTCAGCAATTTGGATCTTAGTATCTTGCAGATGTCAACATCTCCTTTAAAGAACATGGACACACTCTTTTGCATGCATGATTTGACATGGTCGGAATGAGTTGATTTAATACTAGTATAAAATTTTTGGAGCAACTGAAAAATCAACTCGTAACATTCTAGATTCATCATGAATGTGCCAAAGCTAAGGTTTGCCATTAGTTCTAAGATTCTACACCTCTTCTAAAAGGTAGGAAGCATGATGTTGTTTAACCCTTGAAGGGCTTCTACTATCAGCTGCAAAATCTCTCTCGTGATATCAGTATTGTAAGGAAATAGTGGTGATGTTAAAGCTATGAGCATATTGAGACAAGAGGAAACTATGAGTCTGACTTCTTCACAAGGATGCTCCCAGAGATTGGATTGTATTAATGCAAGCATGGATGGCTTGAGAGCCCAACGGAGCTTCTTCCATTCTAGCTGCCCCATCCTAGACAAACATGCGTCTAATTCCTCCAACTTGGGAAGGTCTATGTTAGACTTCATTTGTTGCAATTCAGATCCAAGTGTGAAGAGGTTAGCCCCTCTTCCCTGTCCTTCCTTCACTTCCCATGGGCGCTTCTGCTGCAAAATGGCATAGATTCTTTTTGAGAAATGCCTCCTTCTTGGACCATCATTTTGGTCTAAGGAAGTATTGTTGAGTAAAGGACCATATATTCTCACTAGTTCATTAAAAAAAATTTGGGTTTTTTCCAAAAGCTCTTCAAGATGACCCATCTTCTCACATACCAAAGCAGGGAAGCATGCATAAATACATTAATTCTTCATAGCGATATTCTTTCAATCATGTCTTCCCAAATATTTCAACAATTTGACCCAAAAATACTATAGCCATAAACTTAGAAATGATTCTCCCTTCACTTTTTTTTTTTTAAATCCAAAAACCTTATGTCTCCAAATAAACATTGAACCCAAACTAAAACAAGATCAAACTCCTTTTACCAAAAACCTATATTCTAAATACAAATAGCTTACTTTTTAAAAAAAAATCCAGAAACCTCATGTCTCCCAATAAATACTAAACCCAAACTAAAATAAGATCAAACTCCTTTTACCAAAAAAAACTATATTCTAAATACAAATAGCTCACTTTTTTTTTTTTTTTTCAAATTAGCCAAAGAATAATCTCAAGCTGAATAAATAATTGGCCAGTAAAATATTTCTTCTAATGAGGCCTTTTCACCTGCAAAAATGGCCAATAACATATTTCTTCTTCAACTGTAATGGGGCCTTTTCACCTGCAAAATGATGAACTTCAGAAGAATGATAAAATAATTAGGGTGGCTATAGAAAACCATTGAAATTATCGAGATTCTAGCTTTGGTGATTATGGGAGATCACCAAATACTAGTTTCTCATAAAACTCTCAATTTCTCTGAAGTCGATTTGTAATAAACCCTCAAGTTGGTAGGAAAACCAACTCTAATACCACTGTAATATCCCACGAAATAATCAACAGATCTGACACATCTAGGTGTTCTAGTTAAAAATAATTACAATCAAACATTGAACACAACGGGATCTGGAAAATGCAGCGATTATTTAAATTATTACTGAAGAAAATAGTACATGCCCATACAATAAATTTCAAGCCCCTGCAATGACATGCACGACTACTTATCAAAGAGAAGACAAATGCACTAAAGCACAATCGTGGACCCTGAATGGATCCACCAAGCAAAGATCTCCATGGGGTTTTCATCCCGGGATCAGATTAGAACTAGCCTCACCAAGTTCTCAACAAAACATAATAGGGTAGATAACTCAAGTTGATCCAAAGGTGTAGTTACTCTCCCTTTTTATAAGCTCAATGGACTTTCTTGATGCCTTTATTTTTCCCAAGAAACAAAGGCATGTACTAGGACAAATACCACAGTAAATACCGTGGGTAAATTCCGTCCATTTGACCATATAAAAAAAAAGGAATATTACATTTCTAAAACACATTTTTTTCTCCACAAGGGGATAGGATGCACCTTGAGTTACAATTAATATAGTGTTGATGAATCATTTAGTTCGGCACTGGAGTGAGTTGATAGAATATGATAGTTAATAAAGGTCCTGCACAGCTGAAATTGAGACAGACGATGCCATTAAGCATTCATTACCTTTACCCCTTCGGAGGTTGGGCTAAAGTAATTTCAACTTAATTTCATCTTAGGGAAAAAAAACTAAGGTTTGTGATCATATATATAAGATGCAACTAAAGAAATATAGTAATTACATAAAAAGAGAGTTCCTCATAAATTACAGTATTCATTATAGAAAACTACAATAATATAGTGGTACCTATGACAAGGCATGCTTCAAAGGAATATAGATGTTTAAATGTTATGCCTTTCAACAAAGATGCCATAATAAAATTTAATTTTCATGTACAGATATTCTTGTGGCGTAGCAAAATCCTGGATCATATGATACAGTTTCAACATTAGATACAAAAAATATAGCCATTCAAAGTTAGAAGCTGAAACCCTCGATAATTTCAAGATTTCTCAATATGGACAAGTAGTGCACAGTTTTTGAGAAGAAATCTAATGTATGGAATGTGGAAAAATCTATCCAATTAAGGGTATTGTTGACCACACTTTGTCAACTACCCCATAGCAGTACACCCCCCATTTTTTCAAATGGGGCTTATCATGTTCGAGGTTCACGACATCCAGATTTCATCGATAGACGACATTTTGTTATAAATGATGTAAACCCATTCTGCATGTAATGATGTAAATGATCTAAGTAAGACCGTCAATGTATGTAACAACCTAGGTAAGCCTAGTATGTTGTTGATGATTTCCATCCTAGGAGGTTTTTTGTCTCACTGATTCACGTAAGTGATCGGCAGAGTTTTTCCCTCTAGCCTCACCCCAAAGCTAGGGTGGATTTTGTCATCAGCATGCTAAGTGAGTCCTAGTGTTTTCTATCGAGTCCTTGTAAAAGTAGTTTGAGCTACTTGGTCTACTAGATCATGTTTTGAGTCGCAGAATTGGGTATTTATTTGAGGGTCTATACGAATGGGTATTCCCCCTTCATGTGTCTAAATGTATTATCTCATGTAAAGAGGGTTGGAAAAATAATTAAAATCCCCTCTCAGTCAATTAATTAAATTTTCTGGTCAATTAATTTAAAAAATATTCAACCAGAAATTTAACTAATTTAGGGTCCTAAGTTAGGATTAAATCTTTAAAGGAAAAATTTGTGGGTCCTTGGAAAATGATTTTGAAAGCCCCAGGTCAAGGGAATATTGAGAATTTTAAGAAATTTTGGACCTTTGGGCCTTGGTGGTTAAGTCAAAGTCAAAATTTTGGGGTAATTAACTCAAAAATAATATTTTTGAGTTAATTAAATTTGAATTAAATGATAAATTCGTTTTTTCCCAAAAATTTTAATTTCAACGCTTCGGATTAAAAGATGATTAAATCTTTTGGACGGTTGAGATTATTTTGACAAGGATCATCCAAACTAGCTGTTGGAGATTTTGTCTTATAAATTTAAAGGTCTTTGTCAGTCTTGAATCATCTGATCTCAGGATCGTGCACTTGTTCTTAGAAGCTCTTATAAATTTTGAGGAATAAAGCATAAAGACTTTAGGGTTACAAATTTTGATGTTCTTTCTCGGATCTATGTGGTGAATTGTCTCTAAACTCTGCTACTTTGTTTTTGCATTTTATGATTGATGGCCTTCATGGATTAATCTGCATACAGGTATCTTGTGCAGTTTTCTGGATTCATAAAATGACATTCTGATTTTTCTGAAGAATCTCATGTTGTTTTCTTGAATCTCTATCGATCTAAGGTTCAGATCTAAGTGTGCAGGGAAATTTTTTTTAAAGATTGAGCGTCTGGGGAAGTCTTCGGTTGGACCAGCCGACTCTCAATAAACATAAATATGAAAAGCTCATTATTTGTTAAATTTCAAGTCTATCTTACGAAATTAGTGGTTTTACAGGATCTCCTAAGGCTTGTGCCTCTCTTCCAAAAAATTTCATTTTCTAAATTGTGCTGAAATGGATTCAAATCTGACCATGAGGGTTTTAAATTTGTAAACTAGTTTGTAAATTTGTAAATTTTTTCAAGGCTGTAAGGGTTTAATCGTTTCTTGGTGTATATATCTTCAGATCTGGCTGATTTCTTGCAGGTTCAGGGTTCAAATCGAAAATTTTTATCTATTTTTAGATCTGAGGCAGATCTAGCCTCCAAAGGCTAGATCTGGCCTCATATTACTACTGTGGACGAATCTGGACATTACTTCGATTTAAGGGAGCATAAAATCTGAGCGTAAATTGAAGAAAATTTAAATTTGATGGGAAATTTGTGTGTACTGGGTTTATTCGCTGTTCATTCCCATTTGATTTGCTCTTGCCGTCCCTCGGCTTTCAGGCTGTCTTTGCCATTGAGCCATTTGTTTTGCAACTCTCATCATCTACATCAAAATGCTCATCGATCTTCGTCACTCCAAGTCCGCCTGCCGTCCTACCTTGCTTCATTTGCAAGCCCGCAAATTTCCATTTTCTTTGCCGTCCCCTCATTTCTTTGACTGGCGTCTTTGAAATCAAACGCAGCCTTGATCCTTTGTCCATCGACTTGCACCTATCTCTCTGCCCGGACTGTCGAAGTCTTTGCTGCCGCCGTCCAAGCTCCTTCACGCCATCGATTTTCTTCATCATCGTCTACCCTGCACGCAGGCTCAAGCTCGACCTCCGTCCATCGTCCTGCCTCTTCTACGTTGCTGTCAACCAATCAACCTGCATTAAAACGTCGATCCCATCTGATCTCTGCTCTCCCCGTACAAGCCTGTGTTTCCTTACTCATTCTTCTGCCTTTCAAAACCCGTCGACCATCTTCCTTGCGTTGCTGCGATCTCTCCTCGCCGTCATTTAAGCCGCAGCTCTCCACGCCGTCCAAGTCGACCTGCATACACCAAACCCATACACATATAACAGTCTAAGGCCCACGTTTGAAATTTTCTTTTTCGATTCGACGTCTTTTTTCTTTGAAGCGTTTCATTTTATTCTTATAATTTAGACTTAGATTTTGTTTTTATCTTAATTTAGATTTAATTTTATTTTAGATTTTAATTTAGTTTTAATTTTAATTTTTTAGATTAACTTTAGAATTTAACTTTAATTTTTGTTAAATTAGAACTTTTTACAGTTAGTTAGTTTTAGACTTAGATTCTAATTTTAGTTTCTCTTTAGAATTAGCTTAATTTTTGTTTTAACAAAAAAAAAAAATTATAATAATAAAAAAATTATAAAAAATTCTCAAAAAAATATCTTTTATAGTCAAATGAGCTTTTGAAATTTTTATCTAAAGTTTTGACTATAGAAACATTTTCTGGATCGAAATTAATTGAAGCATCATAAATCTGGAAATATTGCAAATATCTGGCATTTTCATCTTGCGATAATATCACTGTGGGTTTAAGATATTTTAATGCATGGTTGTGGTGCTTTCTATTGAATATCATTGTGATCAATCGTGTTTTAATAAGCAGCAGTTAATCATCACTTACTTGTTTATAATTGCATAACGGGATTTTGTTTGACTCCATAAGGCACTAGTCTTAAACGTGAAATCTAATTTAGATCTGTGGAATCTCGTAAATTTTATCAAGTATTTGATGTTTTAGCTGTGTCTCTTGGATTCTTCATCCTCATTTCTAATAGGGTCTACCTCCCTTAGCTTGCAAGGATACAACTTAAAGAGAGAGATTGGGGATAAAAGTGACAGGCCCCAATTTGAGCCGTTGTCGCAGTGCCTGGACAATCTGTGCGAGGGGTTTTGTCTTGTAGGATGGCATCACTATCTATTTATGCAAGAAGAGTATTGTCTACATTGCATATATTAATGCAAGTATTAAACTGGAAAAATCATTTGAGTATGAAAGACATTTGAGGTTGAAGGTGGGTCTATAAATGCTTCTTGGCAAGGTGAGAATAGAGGGGTGTTACCATTCCCAAGGGTTCAAATCCTTCTTTTCCATTTGAAATATTGGGTTGAAAAATGAAGAATTAGGCTACATGAACTGTTGTCCCCACATCAAAGGCCTAATTTTTTTTTTTCAAATTTTGCGAAAGCTTTTTCCAACTCATCCTTAGTCACATAACATTGGGATATAGAATCCAACAATTTTTTGGTGCTTTTCCCCATTATATATATAGAACACTACAAGAACAAAAATTCACTCAAGCTCTAATAACTTGCAACAATCATGTGACCATATGGAACTACTATAATAGAAATGGAAAATAAACGATAGTAACAAAAAATAACCAAAGAAGCAATGGGGAAACTTGTACAACCAAGGTTGGATTGCCCCTACAAATTTGAATAATGGAGAAAGAAGTCTCCAGTAAACATCAACAACTAGTTGTTTGTATTGACCAAATGATAAAAATACATATGAAGGTGGAAATCCCTATCCCATAGATAAAAACCCTCAGAAAACGCTAACATAAGACCTAGTCACCAATAAAGTCATTAGGTAAATGTTGCATTTGAAATACCATCAAACACAGTGAAAAACTTAATTTCCAAAGCTCTATACCCATCGTGATAGCCTATCTCAATCAATACACCACAACACAATATACTAGGGTTTTATCATACAGCCCAACGAACCAGGCTTTTATTATATCAAAGTGACATTTTTACAAAATCACGAGCTTATGCACAAAATGGCTCATGTATGTGAAGTCTAATACCTAATGTGGTTGTTGTGGTTATGTATACAACACTACTAAAAGGTCCTCTTGAAAACATGCTCATCATCTCTTCTGAAAATTGAATATGCTTATAGATATAGAAAACAAGACTGCAAAGGATACAGGGAAGATCACCAAGACTGCAGCCACAACACCCAAGAAGTCAGGTTGAAATCCAAAATAATCTCTCAAGAAGTCTTCAATTGCATGTTGAGGGTTGCCATCGATACTTATTGTCTTTCACATATCTCCATATTGAGAAGTCACGACACCATTCAAAGTCCAGGCTACAGGGCAAATCCAATAGTACCACACCCACCACCCTGGGAGTTGCTGCAACAATTTTTACCGTGAATTTGTTATCAATGAAATAACCATCAAAATATCCTATTTGGAGTGCAAGCACCCTAGTTGTCCATTCAAAAAAGTGTTTGACAAATCTCTAGCTAGTTCAATAGTACACTCACAGGTCTTGGAATGACGAAGCCTGAAAAAAGATAGAAGATGGAATAAAACCCGAATGCAATTACAGCAGCAAGTTGAGCATTTGGACTGATTGCTACTGTCAGCATCCCATGGTAAGTAAAGTAGAGAAAAGTGCAAAGATTAACGAAGAGGTACCAAAAGAATTTATAAACAGACCAATGGAAACCCATCCCTGAGTATGTAATAAGTCCATAGACCACTGTTTGGAAAAGCGTATACGGGAGTTCCACTACTACCTGCAGCAAATAGGAAACCACAAGGGAAAATGTTGTTAAATATAATGGTCTCTCTGGTTTTTCAAAGTTATTATTATACTAATATAATTATCGGTGATCAACCAACTCAAAATATTAACATGGTGTTATCGAATGGACATATGTAACCTCGTTCAGAGATGATTATATTCTACTACCCCTGACTCAAGTCAAACAAATTTATTGCAATCTTCTACAGAAATTGAGATATGCTAAAAATGTGTAAATTTAAGACTATCAATATTTTTCAGATCACTTTCAATAAGACCTTGTATTCCTTACCAGTGCTAAAGCGAATGCAATTGGAGAATACATCCTAGCTGCTTTTTCTCTACAGAATACATGGTGTTCCACATCAACAAAAGGTTGCACAGAGCTACAATTATTTATTCCTATAAACAACATGGCACCAAACGCAGCCCCCATTATCTTTAGCAGGTCTTCCTGGTCATTTCTGTTGCAAATAGGCCAACAGTGTAAATTATCTTCATTTTCTTGCCAGTAATGAATTATGCGCACATAGATTTAAAAAACAATGGTTAGCACAGATGGTTTTCATTATCAGGTTAACTGGCATTCATAACCGAATGACCGTATTTAAAATAAGTGCTAGATTCTATACTGAATGACAACCTGCAACAAATTAACTTACATTTTTGTCCCTTGTTGCCAATAGATAGTGCCAAAGAGCAATGAAGTAAGAGAAATGAAGAATAAACGACCTAAATTGTAACCAGGGCTTCTCCAATACGCCCAAAATTGTTTCCATAGGCAGGTCGTGAATTGTTTCCAAACACACTGCGCATAGGCAGCTGGAAAATAAAGGTCCTTGGCATCTGGAGCTGGGGTAGATAACTCCTTGATGGCTTCATTGTTTTGCCTTAACAAAATGAGATTTATTAGTACTTCAGAAATAATTGAAATGGAAAGAATCTTACGGGTTTGTAAGATAAACAAGGGTTTAGAAATTTATTGATTCCCAGACTTCCCTTGTACTTACCAAAAAAGAGTTGACTCTTTATAGATCTGAGCAAAGTCTATACTAAGGGGGTGCTCTGCACACATAGAGGTCACCTCTAACATCCATGTTGCAGGATTATACTGGTCCTTAATCTTTGGCACTCCTGGAATAGCCTGCAGATGAAATTAAAGTGAAACACTCTTACATAAACATCCCTGAAGGCTTGTTCTCCCAAGCAACAAACTTATCGTACTTGGATATAACCAAAACGGCATGGTATCAAGTCTTGATTTTCAACCTCAAAATACTCAATAACGTTTTTTGAATGGTGACCCAATGGACCAGCATAAATAACTTCACCTCCCAGCTTCATTAGCAGTAACTGTAACCAGCCAAAATTTCACCTCAATCAGACAATGTAAATGCATCCTTCATCCCAAAAGAAGTATATCAGGCTTTTCAATATTCAGTAATAGTCCTTTAAAATATATATTACATAAATTTACCTCATCAAATGCTTCAAAAATGTCAGTACTTGGCTGGTGAATAGTGCAAACTACTGTCCTTCCTGTGTCCACTGTATTCCGCACTGCCCGCATTACTATAGCAGCAGCACGTGCATCTAAACTTGAGGTAGGCTCATCCATGAATATGATAGAAGGATTTGAGAAAAGCTCTACAGCAATTGTCAATCTTTTGCGTTGCTCAGCAGATAAACCACTGACACCAGGAATGCCAACTAGAGCATCTCTCAGATCATCTAATTCAACCAGCTGCATAACTTCACTTACAAAACGTTGTAAAAAGAAAAATCCAAGTCAGGAAAGCAACCCATGCTGCTATCAGAAACAGAAGGAAAATAAGAGGATGAAATTTAGGCATCTATTAACAGTAGTGAGATTGGCTGAGGGACTCGTTTGCATAAGTCACCTTCTTGGTCTTTGAATCTATTTCAGGTGCAAGGCGTAACCAACATGAAAATATCAGTGACTCGTGGACAGTAACTTGTGGAGAATGTATGTCGTTCTGCTCACAGTAACCTGATATTCGGGCAAATGTTTCTTGCACCTTTGTGAAGCTTGAAATTCGTATATCTCCCTCAATATGACCACTAGTCTTTCTTCCAGAGAGAACATCCCTTCAATGAAGCAACGTGTCCCCAAGTAGAGCCAAATGTTGACCACACTTTGTCAGCTACCCCATAGCAGTACACCCCCTATTTTTTCAAATGGGCTTATCATGTTCGAGGTTCACGACATCCAGATTTCATCGACAAACGACATTTTGTTATAAATGATGTAAACCCATTCTGCATGTAATGATGTAAATAATCTAAGTAAGACCGTCAATGTATGTAACAACCTAGGTAAGCCTAGTATGTTGTTGATGATTTCCATTCTAGGAGGTTTTTTGTCTCACTGATTCACGTAAGTGATCGGCAGAGTTTTTCCCTCCAGCCTCACCCCAAAGCTAGGGTGGATTTTGTCATCATCATGCTAAGTGAGTCCTAGTGTTTTCTATCGAGTCCTTGTAAAAGTAGTTTGAGCTACTTGGTCTACTAGATCATGTTTTGAGTCACAAAATTGGGTATTTATTTGAGGGTCTATATGAATGGTTATTCCCCCTTCATGTGTCTAAATGTATTATCTCATGTAAAGAGGGTTGGAAAAATATTAAAATCCCCTCTCAGTCAATTAATTAAATTTTTTGGTCAATTAATTTAAAAAATCTTCAACTAGAAATTTAACTAATTTAGGGTCCTAAGTTAGGATTAAATCTTTAAAAGCAAAATTTGTGGGTCATTGGAAAATGATTTTGAAAGCCTCAAGCCAAGGGAATATTGAGAATTTTAAGAAATTTTGGACCTTTGGGCCTTGGTGGTTAAGTCAAAGTCAAAATTTTGGGGTAATTAACTCAAAAATAATATTTTTGAGTTAATTAAAATTGAATTAAATGATAAATTCGTTTTTTCCCCAAAATTTTAATTTCAACGCTCCGGATTAAAAGATGATTAAATCTTTTGGACGGTTGAGATTATTTTGACGAGGATCATCCAAACTAGCCGTTAGAGATCTTGTCCTATAAATTTAGAGGTCTTTCTCATTCTTGAGTCATCCGATCTCAGGATCGTGCACTTGTTCTTAGAAGCTCTTGTAAATTTTTGAGGAATAAAGCATAAAGACTTTGGGGTTACAAATCTTGATGTTCCTTCTCAGATCTATGTGGTGAATTGTCTCTAAACTCTGCTACTTTGTTTCTTGCATTTTATGGTTGATGGCCTTCATGGATTAATCTGCATACAAGTATCTTATGCAGTTTTCTGGGTTTATAAAATGACATTTCGATTTTTCTGAAAAGGTCTCATGTTGTTTTCTTAAATCTCTATCGATCTAAGGTTCAAATCTAAGTGTGCAGGGAAAATTTTTAAAATTGAGCGTCTGGGGAAGACTTCGGTTGGACCAGTCGACTCTCAATAAACATAAATCTGAAAAGCTCATTATTTGTTAAATTCCAAGTCTATCTTATGAAATTGGTGGTTTTGCAAGGTTTTCTAAGGCTTGTGCCTCTCCCAAAAATTTTAAACCTCTGAAAATTGTGCTAAAATGGATTCAAATCTGACCATGAGGGTTTTAAATCTGTAAACTAGTTTGTAAATTTGTAAATTTTTTCAAGACTGTAAGGGTTTAATCGTTTCTTGGTGTGTATATCTTTAGATCTGGCTAATTTCTTGCAGGTTCAGGGTTCAAATCGAATTTTTTTTTTTATAGATCTGAGGCAGATCTAGCCTCCAAAGGCCAGATCTGGCCTCAAATTACTACTATGGACGAATCTGGACATTGCTTCGATTTAAGGGAGCATAAAATCAGAGCGTAAATTGAAGAAAATTTAAATTTGCTGGGAAATTTGTGTGTACTGGGTTTATTCGCTGTTCATTCCCATTTGATCCGCTCTCACCGTCCCTCAGCTTTCAGGTTGTCTTTGCCATTGAGCCATTTGTTTTGCAACTCTCATCATCTACATCAAAGGCTCATCGATCCTCGTCCCTCCAAGTCTGCCTGCCATCCTACCTTGCTTCATTTGCAAGCCCGCAAATTTCCATTTTCTTTGTTGTTCCCTCATTTCTTTGACTGGCGTCTTTGAAATCAAACGCAGCCTTGATCCTCTGTCCATCAACTTGCACCTATCTCTCTGCCCGGACTGTCGAAGTCTTTGCTGTAGCCGTCCAAGCTCCTTCACGTCGTCGATTTTCTTCATCGTCGTCTACCCTGCACGCAGGCTCAAGCTCGACCTCCGTCCATCGTCCTACCTCTTCTACGTTGCTGTCAACCAATCGACTTGCATTAAAACGTCGATCCCATCTGATCTCTGCGCTCCGCCTCCAAGTCTGCGTTTCCTTGCTCATTCTTCTGCCTTCAAAACCCGTCGACCATCTTCCTTGCATTGCTGTGATCTCTCCTCGCCGTCATTTAAGCCGCAGCTCTCCACACTGTCCAAGTCGACCTGCATACACCAAACGCATACACATATAACAGTCTAAAGCCCACGTTTGAAATTTTCTTTTTCGATTCGACGTCTTTTTTCTTTGAAGCGTTTCATTTTATTCTTATAATTTAGACTTAGATTTTGTTTTTATCTTAATTTAGATTTAATTTTATTTTAGATTTTAATTTAGTTTTAATTTTAATTTTTTAGATTAACTTTAGAATTTAACTTTATTTTTTGTTAAATTAGAACTTTTTGATTAGTTAGTTTTAGACTTAGATTCTAATTTTAGTTTCTCTTTAGAATTAGCTTAATTTTTGTTTTAAAATAAAACCAAAAAAGAAAAATAATAATAAAAAAAAAATTATAAAAAATTCTCAAAAAAATATACTTTTTTATAAGTCAAACGGCTTATTGCATGATACGTAAAGTTTTGACTATAAAAACTTTTTCTGGATCGAAATTAATTGAAGCATCATAAATCTGGAAATATTGCAAATATCTGGCATTTTCATCTTGTGGTAATATTGCTGTGGGTTTAGGATATTTTAATGCATGGTTGTGGTGTTTTCAATTGAATATCATTGTGATCAATCGTGTTTTAATAAGCAGAAGTTAATCGTCACTTACTTGTTTATAATTGCATAACGAGATTTTATTTGACTCCATAAGGCACTAGTTTTAAACATGAAATCTAATTTAGATCTGTGGGATCTCGTTCATTTTATCCAGTATTTGATGTTTTAGCTGTGTCTCCTGGATTCTTCATCCTCATTTCTAATAGGGTCTACCTCCCTTAGCTTACTGGGAGACAACTTAAATAGTGGGATTGGGGATAAAAGTGGCCAGAGGCCCCAATTTAGTCGTTGTGCGAGTGCCTGGACAATCTGGCGACAAGTATTAATGCCAGGAACGTTTTCAATTGATGTTCTTGTTATAGGTTAGCCCATTGTTACAGTGCATTTAACAATTATATTACATGTCATCCTTGCCTCTTTGGTTTTACGTCGTCATTTTGTGTTTAAGTAGGTGTTTATCAACGGTAATTGTGGCTACCAGTCAGGTTCAACTCAACTCATTTCTCCTATACAATTTATCCATAAAATTGCCTTTGGTGCATGGATTTGATAATGGTAGATTATGAATTGATACATTTCGGATGTATGAATTCTATCTTTACAAACTACAATTGTTGAACTTGTCATATAGAACATAACAAGTTTTAAGATAGTAGGGCACTATTTTGGATTTGCTTTAAATTTTAAACTTGTATTGCTTTGCAAGTTGTCAGAGGTATCTATCAACACTTCAGTTTGAGTGAGTGTGACAATGAGCACGGCTGACTTTGCTGCAGGGGGATCTTGATTGTCACCTAATAGTATGTATAAAGAACATGCTATGATTTATATATCACAAATAGAACCACTCAAAAGTTTTTTTTTCATTTGTATTTACTTTTTAACAGAAATTTACCTATTCCACTTGAAGATTTATAATCGTGTATATACCAAACAACTTACAATCTTACTGTACTATGGTTGGTTCACACATAACGAGCTTTCTGACTGATTTACATTTACGTTTGAATAGAAATATTTCTGGTTCACTAACATTAGATGCATGTAAAAAATGCATACATCATTTAATAGCTAGCATATCTAGTGTAGCAATCCTCCCTGGCATGTGACTAAATCTATTTCTGCCATGTTACTGGGAGCAAAACGAGGAATGATATTATCTTTCCAGCCATTGGCAATTTCTTTCCAAAATATCCAGTATTTTGTGGACATGCCTGTGGTAATACTTCAGCTGAACCTACCGGCACTCTTTCCTGACGTGATTAAACTGTGTAGGATTTTTTCCACTTCCTGAAATCATCGATTTTATTTTATGGTAGGAAACGAAAGAACAGGGAGTGACAGAGAAAAGACTTCACCTGTTGAAAGATATTACAGGGGCTTTCAGGCCAGGTGTTTTGACGGCTTTAATGGGTGTCAGTGGAGCTGGAAAGACGACACTGATGGATGTTCTCTCTGGAAGAAAGACTAGTGGTCATATTGAGAGAGATATACGAATTTCAGGCTTCCCAGAGGTGCAAAAAACATTTGCCCGAATATCAGGTTACTGTGAGCAGAATGACATACATTCTCCACAGGTTACCGTCCACGAGTCACTGATATTTTCATGTTGGTTGCGCCTTGCACCTGAAATAGATTCAAAGACCAAGAGGGTGACCTATGCAAATGAGTGCCCCGGCACAATCTTACTACTGTTAATATATGCCTGAATTTCATCTTCTTTTTGGTTCTGTTTCTTATAGTAGAATGTGTTTGTTGGCTGACTCTGAGTTTCCTCTTACAGCTTTTTGTCAGTGAAGTCATGCAGCTGGTCGAATTAGATGGCCTGAAAGATGCTCTAGTGGGCATTCCTGATGTTAGTGGTTTATCTGCTGAGCAACGCAAAAGATTGACTATTGCAGTAGAGCTTGTGACAAATCCTTCTATCATATTCATGGACGAGCCTACCTCAGGTTTAGATGCACGTGCTGCTGCTATAGTAATGCGGGCAGTGCGGAATATAGTGGACACAGGAAGGACAACAGTTTGCACTATTCACCAGCCAAGTATTGACATTTTCGAAGCATTTGATGAGGTAGATTTATATAATAAATATATTAAAGGACTATTACTGAATATCGAGAAGCCTGATGAATTCCTTTTGGGATGATGGATGCATTCACATTATCTGACGGGTGATCTTTTCACTGGTTACAGTTACTACTAATGAAGCAGGGAGGTGAAATTATTTATGCTGGTCCATTGGGTCACCATTCAAGGACCGTTATTGAGTATTTTGAGGTAGAAAATCAAGCACTGATACCATGCAGTTTTGGTTATATCCAGGTACAAATGATTTGTTGCTTGAGAGACTAACCCTCCAGGGAAGTTTATGCAATAGTGCTTTGTTTTAATTTCATCTGCAGGCTATTCCAGGAGTGCCAAAGATTAAGGACAAGTATAATCCTGCAACATGGATGTTAGAGGTCACCTCTATGGGTGCAGAGCAGCGCCTTGGTATAAACTTTGCTCAGATTTATAAAGAGTCAACTCTTTTTTGGTAAGCACAGTGAAATCCCTTGGAACCTATCGATTTCTAAACTCTTTTTGATCTTACAAACCAGTAGAATTCTTTCTTTTTCAATGTTTTCTGTGTAATACTAATAAATATCATTTTGTAAGGCAAAACAATGAACTTGTTAAGGAGTTATGTGCTCCAGCTCCAGATGCCAAGGACCTTTATTTCCCAGCTGACTATGCGCAGTGTGCTTGGAAACAATTCACAACCTACCTATGGAAACAGTTTTGGGCGTATTGGCGAAGTCCTAGTTACAATTTAGTGCGCTTATCCTTCAGTTTTTTTACTGCATTGCTCCTCGGCATTATCTATTGGCAACAAGGGACGAAAATGTAAGCTAATTCATTGCATGCCATAACACACTTTATCTGTTCGGTATACAATCTAAGCACTTCCTTTAAATATGGTCTTCCGGTTTTGAATGCCGGTTTACCTGATAGTGAAAAATATCTGTTCTAACTGTTCTTTTTTAAACCTATCTGGACATAATTCAGTACTTGCAAGCAAATAAAGGGTATTTACATTACTGGCCTATTTACAACAGAAATGACCAAGAAGACCTGCTAAAGATGATGGGAGCTATGTATGGTGCCATGTTGTTTATAGGAGTAAACAATTGCTCCTCTGTGCAACCCTTTGTTGATGTGGAACACAAGGTTTTCTGTAGAGAAAAAGCAGCTAGGATGTATTCTCCAATTGTATTTGCTTTAGCACAGGTAAGGAATCCAAGGTCTTATTGAAAGTGACATGAAAAATATTGTTAGTCTTTGTCAAATTCTCTGTTAATTTGCACATTTTTAGCTTATCTCAATTTCCATAGAAGCTAACAACAAATTTGTTGGACTTAGAAGTCACGACTAGTAGAATATAATCATCTCTGAACGAGTTTACATATGTCCATTCTTATAACATCATGTTCTAACATATTTTGAAATGGTTGATCACTGAAAATTATATTAGGATAATAATAAATTTGACAAACCAGAAAGACGATTATGTTTAACAAGGTTTTGTTGTGGTTTCCTGTTCGCTGCAGGTTGTGGTGGAACTCCCATATATTCTTTTCCAAATAGTTGTATATGGACTTTTTACATACTCAGCTATAGGTTTCTATTGGTCTGTGAATAAATTATTTTGGTACCTCTTTGTTACTCTCTACACCTTCCTCTACTTCACTTACTATGGGATGCTGACGGTAGCAATTAGCCCAAATGTTCAAGTTGCATCTGTAATTGCAGCTGTGTTTTATTCCATCTTCAATCTTTTTTCTGGCATGGCAAGACCTGTGAGTATACTAAATTTTAAATGCATGATATTGAACTAGCTAGAGATATGGAAAATATTTTTTTGTATGGACCACTAGGGTGCGTGCACTCCAAATGGAATATTTTCAGGGTTATTTTATTGATGAGAAATTCGTGGGCAAAATTGTTGCAGTAAATCCCAGGGTGGTGGGTGTGGTACTATTGGATTTGCCCTTTAGCCTGGACTTTGAATGGGCTCATAACTTCTCAATATGGAGATACGAAAAAGAAAACCAATATTGATGGCAAGCCTCAACAAGCAGTAGAAGACTTCTTGAAAGATTATTTTGGATTTCAACGTGACTTCTTAGGTGTTGTGGCTGCAGTCTTGGTGATCTTCCCTGTATTCTTTGCACTCTTGTTTTCTATATCTGTAAGCAGATTAAATTTTCAGAAGAGATGATGACCGCAATTGCAAGAGGACTGCTATTGCATACGTAGCCTCAGCATTCACATGAAGCATTAGCCATTTTTATTTTGTAAAAATATTATATTTGTAAAAAGGTCACTTTCATATAATAAGAGTCTAGTTTGTTGTTTTGTATTATACAACCCTACTGTGCTGGGCAATGATCCAGTGATTGTTATATGTTGTTGCCATGCTTAAGACACAGGTGATACAGTGATTGTTATATGTTGTTGCCATGCTTAAGACACAGGTCTAAACCATGATGGGTACAGAGCCCCCCACACATATATATATAAAACCCTAGTTTGAAAAAAAACTATATATATATATAAAACCCTAGTGTGCTGGGCCATGATCCAGTGATTGTTATAGGTGGTGTTTATTGGTGATTAAATTTTATGTCAATTTTTTATTCTATTAACCAGCAAAAGTAAAGCAGAGTGCAAGGGAAGTAGTATGGTGCACGATGTATAAAACAAATGAGACGATACCACATCAGAGGTGTACTGGAATAGAGGCATCCACTCTTTGAGGTTATTGAATAATCAATCTCATAAACAACCATCTACTGATATCATCAATATAATTATCAATTACATATGAGTACATTTCTAGGGGACTAAATCAGTCTAGATCTATCTTAATTTCGGATCTATCAAGCGTTAAGAGGGATCAAATCTCTTGAGGTGCAACCCTGTTTTTTTAGTGCAAAACTTGATGAAATATTTGCACCTCAAGAGATTAGATCCCTCTCGACGTTTGATAGATCCGAAGTTAAGATGGATCTACACTGGTTTCAGTGACATGCGGCCAAGGAAAATCTATTGAAGATATGATTAATTTTATCAATAATATGTAAATATATCTAATATTAATATAATCATTTTAAATATGCTAAATATCTCTGAGATTAACGTGGTCATTTTAATTTTAAATTTGATTAGTTACCTAAGTTTGTTGAGGTGATAAATATTGTTAATAACTTTAATGATGAAAAATGATGAAATTAAAATTTTAAATGCAAAGTGACAATAATAGTGTTGAATGATATAAAATGTGAATAATGAGAATGTAATCAATTACAAATAGTATTCATTGTGATCAGTCTCAAACAATTTTCTTCTACTATTCTTATTGTCACCTTTGTTAGTTTTGTTATATTTTCATATCAATTATATGAAAATGACAATTGAAACTGTAAACTATTTAAATATTTAACTCGAACTAGTGTAGTAAACATCATACCTTGTCTCTCTTGCTCTCCAATACTAATAAGTTGAATTACTATAAGACAAAAATCAATGTACATTGTCAATAATTTTTTGTGCTTACACTGAAATCAATGTACACTATTAATCCAGTCACTTTAAAATTAATGTACCATCATACATTCAATTACATCAAATCATAAATCAATATCTACACTGAAATCAACGCATCTAATGCAAGCAATCAAATAATATTAAAAAACAACTTGTACACTGAAATCAATACATCTAATGCAATCAATCAAATAGGATTAGAAATCAACATTTACACTCAAATCAATGCATCTAGTGCAAGTAAGCAAATAGGATTAGAAACCAACGTTTACACTGAAATCAATGCATTTAATGAACGCAATCAAATAGGATTAGAAATCACCATTTACACTGAAATCAATGCATCTAGGGCAAGCAATCAAGTATCATTAGAAATCAATATCTACACTAAAATCAATGCATCTAGTGAAAACAATCAAATATGATCAGAAATCACCATCTACACTGAAATCAATGCATCTAGTGCAAGAAATATTCTTCCCTCTCCCCCCTCCATCTCTCTTTCTTTGTCTCTCTATCTAACCACCCCCCAAAACACACACGCTCTCTCACTCCATATATATCAATCTTCTGTCCCTCTCTCCATCTCTCTCCTCTTCCCTCTCTTCACCTTCAATCTATATGTCTATCTTCCCCTTCTCTCCCTCTTCCTCGCTGTAATATTCTCTTTTCTTGATAAGGTCAAAGTGGACGAAATCAATCCATGGTATTTATTGTGGTATTCACCCATGGTATCAGCGCATGGTATCCTCCTTCGTTTTTCAAAGGAAAACAATAAAATATGGTTCATCTAACCTATAAATGGGGATAAGGGCCAGACAGTGGGAATCATCTGAAACTTGTCTATCTATCTGTGTTTTGTTGGGAACTTGGCATGGCCAGTTCTAGCTTGATCCCAGGAGGAAAACCTCGTGGTGACATTTGTTGGTGGATCCATCCAGGGTTCACATTTGGGCTTCAATATTTTCACTTTCTTGTTCATTGAGAAAATGTGTATGCTGAGGCAGGGGCTCCATTATTTGCTTGTATTTTGGGCATGTCTCATTTTCTGAAAGTTAATTGAAATAAGGGTTGCATTCTTCTAGATCCCTTCTGTGTTCAATGTTTTATTAAAAATATTTTATTTATAACACTTTAATGTGCTAGATCTGTTGATTATTTCATGGTTTGGGATTTTACAGTGGTATCAGAGTTGTGCATACTACCAGCCTGAGAATTTTATGCAGGGACCTTCAGTGAGAGCGTCTTTCATCTTCAGTGATATTTTATCACCCTAGTTGGATTTTTATTTTCCAGTTTTCGTATAGCGAGGACCAGATCTATATCTGTAAAAGAAGGTTATTAAAGACGAGTTTGATCTGGATCTGATAGGTGAAATAAGTCTATTAAATCTTGGGAGGGCAACCATTGCCACCAAGAAATCACAGAGGACGAAATCGTAGATAAAACTATCTATTCCTCTGGCTGCTAACTAACGAAATTATCATTGTTTAAAATTGAAACCAGCGCTGCAGTGATTTGGTAAGCTTTCTTGCTGGATCGTAAAGAGGCCGTGAACCACCGACTCCAACCACAGGGGTTCAATCCACCATTTGGAAAGAAAAACGAGAGGCATCACACTAGGAGAAGCGCTGTTTGGGAGCCACATCAAGGATTGTTGATTCATGTTGTGTGCTGGATGTTGAAATCGCAAAAAGGAAAAGGAGCATTAAATACCCACTTATGAGGGCTCTCGTTTAGCAAATCAGCCACACTAGGAGCGTATAGAGCACTGCTACTTTTTTTTGACAATGGTGAATTGGTAACTCGTTAGACTAATCTAAGGGAGGTCCCAGGATCAATCCTTGTGGTTGCCTTATAACACCACTAGCATATCCAACAACCTGCAAGCCAGGTACACAAAAATCTTTATGATTTAGCAAGAGCCAATACCCAACGGCAATGGGGGAGCCTACTCCTTGAGCCAGGATCATCGCAGGCCATATATTCAATGGGATTTGAACCTTGGTCTCGTGGGTTTCACCCAGCAAAACTTGCCGTTAAACCATATAGATCACTACAGCTTGATATATTTATTTGACTAATGTCTACGGTTGCCACGATTAAGATGGGTAGTATTGGAAGTCGCCAGCATAGTTTATGCACCTGCCGTGAAAGGAGAACAGAGTCGACACCCTGGACATCTCAACCATTGTTGGTGGCACCAAGGTGATATTAGCGAAAGGCCAATCAGCATCGCCGGAGCCATTAACTATCAGTTGGATTGGAGACAGGGTCAACTCGGTTACAGCAGTATTCTAGGCAAGGAGGAAGGACGAATAACAGACCAGCCTCATCGCAACACAAGTATCATCGTTGAAGCACCTTAGGCACGGAGCAGGGTTCATTGCGAACTGGTTACCTCATCGCAGAATTTCCATCAACGACCTGTGAAGAACCACGACCACCCACACTGTTTATTTCGTCGGGCTGCCAAGATCGCATCACCATTCCCACCATTCACACCATTCAGGACAGTCCCTTAAGCGCAGAGGATGGGCCGGAGACTTTGGTGACAGCAGCATGCTCGCATCAACAACGAAGGGATTAGGCAGCGGGAGCGCCACTGCAAAGAGGGAGAAACCCCCGGCGTGAGACGCAAAGGTAAGCCGAGAAATTCCGGGGTAAGGGTAGCGATTGCATTCAACGTTGCTCAGAAAATATTTTGGGCCAAATATAATAAATTTATCTTCGTTGATGGTTGATGGGATTTTGAATGTTGCAGTGAAGTTAGTGTAATGTGATATGCAGTAAGGGCTTAATATTAAATTTATCACAACGACATTATTTCTTTGTCATTAAGATTTACAGTAGCGATATGCAGTGAAGATTTAATTCATTACAGTGGCGTTGTTTCTTTGTCATTAAGTATATTTTACAGTGTTATCAGTTAGATTTAATTCATTACAGTGGCGTTGTTTCTTTGTCATTAAGTATATTTTACAGTGTTATCAGTTGTGGCTAAAGCTCATCCCCATCATTCATATCTTGATGCCGAGTTCGAGAGCCTTAGTGTGCAGAATCGATGGGGCATGATCCAGCGAGGTGACATACAACAATTCAAGGAGGAATACAAATCGATTCGATAGAAATTTCAGTGGTGGACTTAAATTTCAGTTGCCTCCCTATTGGATGGAATAGGATGGAGGGAGCCTTTGGACATACAGTAAGGAGGGGGCTTTGGTCATATGGTAACATTGAAGATATAAGGATATAATTGTGGGTGTTATAAGGGGTTTGAAAAAGGGTAAGGATTTTTATTTCTTTTAAGTTTGGGTTTAATATTGGGAGACATGAGTGAAGGCAAAATCATTTCTAAGTTTGTGGGTCAAATTTGTGAAAATATTTGAAAGCATGATTGATAAAAATCTTCGTATGAAGAATTAGTGTATTATTTCATATTTTCTTGCCTTGGTATGAGAGAGGATGGATCACCTTGAAGAAATTTTGGAAAACAACCAGAAAATCTTTGATAAACTAGTGAGGATATATGGTCCTTTAAGCAGCCATACCTCCATAGACTAAAATGATAGTCAAAGCAAGATACCATTCTAAAAAAGGGTCCATGTCATTCTGCAGTAGAAACAACCATGGGAGGTGAAGGAAGGACACAAAAGAGGAGCTAAACTCTTCACACTTGGCTCTAAATTGCAACAAACAAAATCAGTCATAGACTTTCATAAGTTGGAGGAATTAGACACATGTATGTCCAAGGTGGGACAACCAGAATAGAAGAAACTCAACTGGGATTTGAAGCCATCCATGCTTGGATTGATACAACACAAAATTCGGGAACATCCTGATGAAGAGGTCAAGCTCATAGTTGCTTCTTGTCTTAGTAGGGTCATATCTCTAACATCACCATTATTGCCCTACAATAATGATCTCATGACAAATACACTGTAGTTGATAGTAGAAGCCCTTCAAGGGTTGAATAACATCATGCTTCCTACCTTTCAAAAGCGGTGCAAAATTTTAAAACCCATGGTAGAGTTCAGCTTTAGTACCTTTATGCTAAATTTGGAATGCGACGACTTAATCTTTTGGTTACTACAAAGCTTTTATACCAACATTACATCATCTCATCTAGATTGTGTCAAAACAAGCATGCAAAATATTGCGTCTCTATTCTTGGAGGGAGATCTTGACATCTGTAAGATACTAAGATCCAAATTGTTGACCATTTAGAGGAAGGAACCATAGGGATTACCAACTACCTATGATCTGTTCGAGAAGTTGGTCAGGAAAACATAAAATTGCTCAGAAGGGTGCTGACTAGGAAAGAGTTGAGAAGGATTGATGGAGGAAGCAAGAACAAAATATGTAGCAAGAATGAACTAAGGAGGAGAGGACTATGCTTTATCTGCAAGGGACCTTGGGCCCTTAACCATTCATGTCCAGGTAATAAGGAAGTAACAAGGGCAGAACAATTAGAGACTTCTTCAGGTCATGGGGATTCATCCATAGTTGGGTTCATCGATTTTCATAAGAGAACCTATGAAGAAGCCAAGAAATCAAGTACAGATGGTGAGCAACAACACCATGTGTGTCAGAGAGACTTGCAGGGCAAGCCAATGATAATCAGTTAGCTTGACAAAGTACATGGGGAAAGGAAGGAGGTAATCCCTTCTTATGATATCGTAGTTGAGTCGATCCATAAAGAGTATGGGCAATCAGGTATAGATAACAGTCCACCAGTACACCCATGTTTGACAATCAAAGAGGGTGGAAAACCTATCCTCACATGTGGAGGGGGCCAGGAAGAAGACATTCAAGGAGAATTAAATGAGGATTCAGTAGTAATAAACCGACATGATGAGCATGATCATGCTGGGAAACATGACAAATATAGTATGCACGATGAGTCATTTTTGGAGGGTCAGTCAAAGGTTCAAGTTGAAGTTGTGGTCGTGGGGCATCCGGTGCAGACATATACAAAGACATTCAACAAGGCACTAGGATTTCCAATATAAGACTTTTGGGAAAGGATCATGCATTTCAAGACAAATCTTATGTTGTTGAAGCAGAGAATCTAGACAATCCAAGACACTGTCTTACCGGAGAATAGAAAAATTGAGGAGCTCATAGGGGTATGTGTTGAATCAACGACCAAGTTGTCTAATGTTGAGGAACGACTCAAATCCCTCACAAGGCAACAAGAGGAGTACAGTTGGGAGTTCCAAAGAATCCCTCTATAAGAGTACATATATAAGGCTTGCAACACTACCAACCCACCTTTATACATTGAAAAAAACACGACAGAGTTCTCTAAATGCATCATGTTGGGTGACCGAGTGGAGAAACATGAATTGAGCATCAAGCAACATCAACATAGTAGATTTGCATATATTCATCCTTCCCAAGGTATGGATTGGTGGGAGATTATGAGTTGGTACTCTATTGATGGGTTGATTCTTAGGAGGATACTCACAACCAAGGGCATATTGCACCTTGGGCCCTTTGGCACGGGCAGTAATGGAGGGCTGAGATTGTACCATAACCCACAAGTCCCAGGATTTAGGTGGCATTGGGATCCAGGGGAATCCATTGGGTTCAGGATTCGCTGGAGGATTGTTTGGGATACAAATGAATCTATCGAGGCAAGGATTGGTCAGAGGATTGTTTGGGATCCAGGTATTAAAGGATCCATTCGGGATCATTTGGCATGGAGGTATGGAACAACACACTGGCTTGTATGGGATCCTGGTATCAATGTACAAATGCTGTTGTTGTGGATAGAAGTGGATTTCTTGAGGACAAGCAATATTTTGGGCAGGAGGATTTGTAATATTCCATTTTCTTATTAAGGTCAAAGTGGACAGAATCAACCCATGGTATTTACCGTGGTATTCACCCATGGTATCCGCCTTCGTTTTTCGAAGGAAAACAAAAAAATAAGGTCCATTTATCCTATAAATGGGGATAAGGGCCATACAGTGGGAATCATTCGTAACTTGTCTATCTATTTTTGTTTTGTTGGGAAATTGGCATGGCTAGTTCTATCTTGATCCCAGGACAAAAACCCCCTGGTGACATTTGTTGGTGGATCCATCTAGGGTTCACGTTTGGGCTTCAGTATTTTCACTTTCTTGTTCATTGAGCAATCATGTATGCTGAGGCAGGGGCTCCATTATTTGCTTGTATTTTGGGCATGCCTCATTTTTTGAATATTAATTAAAATAAGGGTTGAATTCTTCTAGATTCCTTTCGTGTTCAATGTTTTATTAAATATATTTTATTTAGAACACCTTAATGTGACAAATATGTTGATTATTTCTTTGTTTGGGATCTTACACTCACTTCTATCTCTCTTTCCTCCTGTTGTCCTCTCTCCCTCTCTCTCCATCTTCCTTATCACTCCCTCTCTCTCACCACCTTTCTCTCTGTGTGTCTTTCATTTTACCTCCCTATCTTTCCCCTCCAACTCCATATCTCTTTCCCTCCCTCTCTCCACTCTCTCACATCCTCTCTCTTCCTTACTCTCCCACCTCTCTCTCTCTCTCTCTCTCTCATCCCCCTCCAACTCTGTTACTATAGCCCTCCCTCTCTCATTCTCTCTCTATCTCTCCTTCTTTGTCTCTTTATCTCACCCCCAAACATACACACACTCTCTCCATATCTCCCTTGGCAATCTCTCTCTCTCCACTTATCACTCTCTATTTATTCTTCACTCCCTTCCCTCCCTCTCTCCTCCTCTCTCTCCCTTTCTCTCCTACCTTCCTCTCTCTTCGCCCATCTCTCTTTCTCTCTCTCCCCTTCAATTCTGTCTCTTCCCCCATCTCTCTCTCTCTCTCTCTCTCTCTCTCCCTCTCTCCAAATATCTTATTATATCCCCCCCTCTCTCGTTCCCTCTCCTTCTCTCGCCCCTTCTCTCCATATCTCGTCCTTTGTCTCTTTATCTCACCCCTAAACATACACACTCTCTCTCTCCATCTCTCCCTTGTTACTCCCTCTCTCTCTGCTTCTCCCTCTCTACCCCTACAACTCCATCTCTCTATCCCTCGCTCTCTACCCCTACAACTCCATCTCTCTATCCCTCCCTCTCTCCTCCTCTCTCTCAAGTACTCTCTCTCGTCCTTCCTCTCTCTCCCTTTCTCTCCTACCTCCCTCTCTCTTCCCCCTATAACACCCTCCTCCCACATATACCCAAGTAACCATCCAACTGAGGTAAACATGTGATGAAGGGCTACTAAAACAAGATTCAACCTCTTAGGTGACCTTAAGGAAGTGGAATCGACATAAAACACATCAAAATACCTTGCACAACATCAACAACACCCACAAGAGGCAACCCAACCATTTCAGGCCTCTTACCCCTGTGTCACACTGACAATTTGACCCTTTTGAGCCATAGCCGCAGGCATAACACTGAATTCTTGTGGCCCGGAGGCTATAGCCCCAAGAACAACACTGTATGCCTGCGGCTAGGGCCCCAAATGCAGGGAAAATTTTAAGAACCCCCCTAAATTTATATATATAATAAATGGGTGAATCCCCATGATACATAGGAAAAATGGAAGGCGATTTTATTAATAATATAATATGTATATATAATTTTTTGGCGAATCTCTCACGAGATTATATTATCTTGTAAAATCATGGCGAATCACTAGTACAAATGGCGAATCACTACTACAAAATGGTGAATCGTTGTCTAGTGGACTTTGGGGTGTTGGCTCCATTGAAGATATGGTAGTTGAACCAGGAGTAGAAGGAAGAGAACCACT